>JANHFP010004997.1:61043-73321 GCA_032468135.1 Calamaria suluensis
CAAGCAAGCAAGCAAGCAAGCAAGCAAGCAAGCAAGCAAGCAAGCAAGCAAGCAAACAAACAAACAAACAATATTATTCTGCAATATTAGCTTGCTCTCTCTCAACCAACCCAATTTGTGTTGTGAGCAAGCACAAGAGGAGAGTTACATATGCCCCCATGAATTCCTGAATGAAAGACAAGGTATAAAACAAAGCAATAGGGTATCCCCCACTGTATAGGAAACTTTAAAAGTTTAAGCTTAAAAGTTCCAATGTAAGTATAACAAATACAAAGTTAGCAATATTGTTTTTAGAATCCTAAAAAATAATGGTTGCATTCAAACATACCACACTAGACCAAAATGGAATGAGATTGTGTGTGGTTCAGTGTGTAACTGTTGGGAACATCATCTATGCACCTTGTTTGAATCAGATCACCAGATTAAGTCAACATATTATTTTGTTGTGTTTTGTTAACCCAGCTTTAGGATGTAGCGCCTTATGTGAAACCAGACAATAAGCAGATTCTTACACAAGACAGTGACTGGTGTAAAGTTTCTAGCTATGGCTATCCAAATGCCTGTAGACCTTACAAGGAAGAACATCAGGAGAACAGATGTTTGTAGTTTATTTCCAGCTTTTAATAATCAGAAATCCATGATATCTGAGCCTGGGAATTCTATTTAGCTATCTTAGCAAAAATACATTGATCAACAACCTCTGTAGCTTAAATTATTCAGATACTAACCCTGATTTTGGGGAAAGCTGTTTACTAATCAAAACCAGCTTACATCCTAGCGTATTATTGTACTTTTTAATGCCAGTCATATATAAAATTTTGGAATTTTTTAAATTTCCAAATTTAAAAAAATGAATATGAATATATACACATTTGATCGGGAGACACCCAGAGTTGGTTGAAAGATGTGAGGCTACAATTTTTTTTTTAATAAATAAAGATAGAGAGAATGACTAATAGAATGGGGAAATATTCTTTTTATTTTCTTGTTTCTTAATCCATCAGTCCAGCTTTAAAAATGCCTAAAATGGAATCTCCTATTAGAATTATTAAGAATGAGTGGATTCAAACATATTAAATTACATGCCACCCAAGTGCTTTAGCCCTCAATTGACAAATTACAATAATACATTTGTAGAACTTGACTAATTAAGAAAATTAAAATGCTATATAATGGGTTGTACTTCTGTGATTTTGTAATTTAGTTGTGAAAAAAATAATTTCACAAACAGAACAAATGCATTAGAACACAATGTCAGCATGTATTTAAATTTCTTCCAATAAAGTGTAAAATATGCAGTGGATTCAGTACACATCCCTTTATTAAGCAACTTTGGTAGATAATCAGGGAAGAGATGAAACTATTAATTTCCTGCAGAAACTTGTCATACATATGATTATGCAGAATAGGCTGTTCTTAAGTCTAAAAGATGACATCTAGAGTTGAATCTGCAAAATGATAAGAATTAATGTTGTAGTAGATGACTCGAAAAGAGATTTGACAGCAACCTGGGTTGCTAATGAAAACTGAATATGTAATTCCCCTACAGAGCTACTATTTTCTTCAGGTGTACTAGACTTCTTTCTTTGTTCTGACTTCTTTATGCAGACTTTAGCCTTATAAGTTATATTTATAACATGTTTCTTGCCTTTTCCGGGACTGTAATAAAACAAACACACCACACCACTCACACCCCGGACCTGAAATATGTATTATTCTTCCTGAAGCAATTACTCTTAAAAAATAATCTATAATGTAGGCTGGTTACTGGTCATGAATTGGATGATCTGATATAGTCAGAATGGAAGAGAAAATTTACTCATTTCTTGCACGCTGACAATGAAGCTTCCTTGAAGTAGGTTAACATAATATGCTGAGGTCAGAAAAACTGGTTCTCATATACATGCAATCCAAATCAGTCCTCTAACTTATTAAAACTGTATATAGCTTGTCTCTAAGCTATAACTCTGAACAGTTATCATTTGACCAATGTTAAACAATTGATTTTGGAAGAAGGCATAATTAATGAATAAATCCATAAATTATAGAATAAATGCTTTAGATAAGTGTTTCTCAACCTTACCAGCTTGAAGATGTCAACTCCCAGAAATCCCCAGCCAGCATGCTTTGAGTTGCCAAGGTTGAAAGATACCGCTTTAGATGCAAGTTCCAAGTTTGCTTATTTATTTAGGTTTGGAGTCCCTTCCAGATGTACTGAATTATAACTCTCAGCAGCCTGGCATCCATTTTTGTACTGTAGTCCAATATATATCTGGAACATAACACATTTTAGTTCAGAAAAGTTTGATAAAAATATATTATCCCTAAATCAGATCTCTTATCCCAATAAAGAAAAAAAAATTCATTGCATGTCACCACTTTTTCATTCCAGTTTTTTACACGTTTGCTGACAAGTTTATCAAGCTGTTGTAATTTTTGTAGTGGATACAGGACTAAATGTTAGGCTTCTGTGGCCATTTTTTTTTTTAAAAAACCAGCTTTAGATAATTGATTTTAAATAAATAAAACAATCAGAGGTTAACTCTTCATTCTTTATTCATCTCCAGTTCTCTAAATGAATGATTTAGTTAAACGCCTCAGATATTCATTTACAAAATCATCATCTTCATCCTTAACCGTGTAGAATTGTGATTTTGCAATTAGGAGGAAAGAGGGGGGAAAAGAGGAATACAACTTTAACTTCAAAACCTCAATTTTACCGTGGTCTGAACTTTATTTCATAGCTACATAAGTATGTCTTAAAATCCAGCTGCTGCACATATAATAGAAAGCACACAGTTAATTCACCACTATATTTTCCACAATGGTTTGGAATTGCCTTAAATTACAATGGACCATGGGCCAATCTTATAAAAGCACAAAAGGAGCTTCTCAGAAAACAATTCCTACTTGTTGAGGAATTTCTTAGGTAAACTTGTCCTCCACTGATCCCAAATATTTAGAAAGGCGGCTGAAACCATTGCACTTGTCCAACAAATGTTCCCACAAATCCTTTTCCAGAGAACCATTTCATGCTTTTAATTTGGGCATAGCATGCGCCCTTCTGAAAGTTTGTGTCTTGTTCCATAACAATCTGTTGAGTAATTTAAGATTGATGATTGAAACGAATGCAGAGTAAACACTGAAAGGTCCACGGGGGAGCAATGAGGAGAAACCCATTTATTGTGGAATAAACTTTCATAGACCACATTCCATTCATTCCATTGGCTGGGTGAATCATTATAAGAGGAAGGATGGAAGGAAGGGAAAGAAAGAACGAATGAATGAATGAACAAAAGGAAAGGAAGAGGAAGGAACAAGGAAGGAAAGGAAGGAGTGGAGGGAGGGAAGGAAGGAAGGGAAGAGAAGGAAGGAAGGGAGGAGAGGGGAAGAGAAGGAAGAAGGGAGAAAGAATGGAAGAAGGAAAGAAAAGAAGGGGGAAGGAAAGGAAGACAAGGAAGAAAGGAAAGGAAGCAGGGAAGGAAAGGGAAGGGAAATGAAGGGAAGGGAAGGGAAGGGAGGAAAGAAGGAAGGAAAACAAGCACCACCGATCTGTCACAGCGGACCGGCTCCATCTCAAAAGGGTTCCTCTTTAAGTACCACATCTCTTTGTTGTTGTGTTTCGCACCACACCAGTGTTAATTCAATATCAAGGTCTTGCTTGCCCTTGAACACCAGACCCCCGGCAGGAAACCCCAGTCTCCCCGCCCGAACAGGAAAGCCAAGAGACTGACGTGCTCCCCACCCCCAGGTGCCGCCCCACTTTCTCTCTCTTTTTCTTTCTTTCTGCTCGCGAATTGTAAGGCGAGCGTGGGGAAAACGCGGGGTTCCTTTCCGGGCAAACCTATAGGGACCCCCGAGGGGAAGGGGAAAAAAAAGGGGGTGTGTGTGTGTGTGTTGGATATCCTGCGAAAAACGACACACGCCAACTTGGCACTGCCTCTTCCTGTTGGCTTGGAGCCCGCAAAGACCGGCTGCCCCAGAGAGGCCACTCCGGAGGAACGCGCCTCCCCGCCGCATCCCGCGTTTCTGGATAGGGACACAATCAGAGGATATGCCCAAGCAGGAAATAAAATGCAGCCGATCCCTTTTTCCCTTCCGATCCACAGCCCGGCTGGCGGTTTTGCTCTGGGGCGCCTCTGGGGGTGGGTGTGAACGTCCAGGCAGCAATGTGCGTGCGTGTGTTTGTGTATGGACGCACCAAAGGGAGGTTTTGGGCGCAAAAGCCGTTTGGGAACGGCGCCCGATCTATCTTTCCCCGGCACGCAACTGCCCCAGAGGCTGCTGCGGCCTTTCACTCGGGCGCCCGATCTTAGCTGCGTCTGCGTCGCTAACGTTCGTGGGAATCGCACAAAACCCAGCCTTCGTTCGGCTCCTTTTCCCATAACCGCGTCGCGGGGCAGAATCGGCGTGCAGAACACCCGGGTCGGATGGAGGCCCACCGATCCACGTTCTTGCCCCCCCCCCCCAAATCGCCCTCTTCTGCCCTGCTTGGACGCCGACGAGCGGGCGTAGAATTGACTTCCCTGAGCCACCCACCCCCGACCTTGCAGGCTTAAAAAAAAAACACGTTTACCTGGAAGCAAGCCCCCCCCCTGAATTCAACGGGGGCGTACTTCCCAGTACGGGTTTGCGCTCGCCTTCCCCGTCGCTTGAGACTTTTAAGAAGGGATCGGGCTGCCATTTGTCAGAAACGGTGTAGGTGTAGGGCGGGGTTGGACTAGATGACCTACAGGATCCCTCCCAATTCTGTTAATCTGTAATCTAAAGCAGGGGTCTTCAATTTTGGCAACTTTAAGACTTGTGGACTTCAACTCCCAGAATTCCTCAGCCAGCTTCGCTTTAAGTCCACAAGTCTTAAAGTTGCCAAGGTTGGAGACCCATGATCTAAACAGCAGCGAAACGACGGTGACATTCCCGTCCTGTGGCAGTTTACTATGGAAGAAAGCCTGAGTTCAGTTTCAAAGAAGCGGCCTTAGAGTCCCAGGTTTTCTCGGCGTCTGAAGATCCTTTGGCTCCCTTTCTCCTTGACCTTGGCTCCAATTCTGCCGAGGAAACAGGAGGCAAGGCGACGCGGCGACCCAAAATCCTCGCCGGGAAATTTGAGGAAAGCCCAAGAGAGCGTAATATCCAACACACCCACCCCCGGGAACCCCTGCAAAATAAGCCCCGGGAAGGGAAGGAATGGGGGGTTGGGTAAGGGGTTCCTCTCCCAGCTCTTGGCGCCAAGAGTTCAAGTGGGCTTTGGAAGCATCTCACGACAGATTCCCAGGAGGAAGAGGCTGTGCAAAGCCTTGCCTCGTTTTCACTGTTTCCTTTTTCAAAATTTCCTGTTGGTAAGAAAACACCAAAAAGTAAAATGTGTTTCTTAAGGGAGGGGAGGGAGGAGTGGCATCCTTCTTTCTTGATGCATTGGTTTATTTTCAGCCAAATATCCCCCCCCCCACCATCCCGTCTGGAATATAACCTAGATATTCATAGTCACACAGCGCACCCTGGTGGATGGAGGAGATATTTTCGCCCATTATTTCTGACTACCGAAATACATTACCGTATTTTTGCAGCCAAGGGTAACGAATTCAGGAATAGGAGTGTGTGACCTTAGAATCTTTGACTTTAACCTGCATATTTAGATGTTCCACTCCTATTAAAAAAAGATTAAGTTAAATTCCCCCCCGAATCATATTAGTTGCATGGTTGTTTTTCTGCTATCTTTTAATCCTCGGCCCAATGCCGCCTCACTTTCTCTTCCTTTCTATTACAGGCTAATTTAATTTTACTGGGGACGATATTTTCAGCATTTTCGGAGGACAGTAAATTCTGTCGTTTATGTTATTTCACTTTTTTATGACTTTTTAACACTTAATAAAATTTTATTGGAGCACTTTTGTGTTTACAAGGCTACAAAACTCTTGGCAGGTTGTCAGAAGTCCTTTTTTTATTATGATCCTACTGATATATTGCAAGCAATGAAATAATCATGTCCAGAAATGTATCAAAGGCCAGAGGGATTATGGAGTTTAATAGCTGCACAGATGTGCTGCGAAGGAAACGGACACACATCCCACGTCAGCAAGCTAAAAGGCAAGGCTGGAAGAGGAAGAGTTGGACTTGGTCAATTTCTGGAATGTTTCACGCTTCACCTGTCTACCTGTGCTGGAAAGTGAATCATGTGATCTTGAAATATGTTTTTAAAAGGAGTTCTAAGCATTTGGATATGCGATTCTGGACTGTTTCAGGAACACACGTTCTCTTTCTCTGCCTCTCAATCCCCCCCCCCCCCCACACACACTCACTCCTCCAAACCTTGGTGTTTTGTGAAGACCACTTTCACTAGTATGTAAGATTAGATGGAATCAGCCATTGCAAACAAGGCCTGTAACAATGTTCTACTACAGAAGTCTTCAAACATGGCAGCTTTAAGATTTGTGAACTTCAACTCCCAGAATTCTCCAACTCAGAATTCTGGGAATTGAAGTCCACAACTTCAATTCCTCTTACCTCTGTTCTACTATACGTGTACTTCTTGTTTATATAATAGGCTGATGTAATCACACCTCTGCCATGTGCTTTCTGATCTTCCACTGTCTTGCTTTAAAAGTGACTCCCTTAAGTAACCTTAAACATTTATTTGTTTTAACTCATGATGTTAAAATAATTCAAAGGAAAGGAGATTCTGGCCCTGGCCCTTGAAAGCTGGGGGTGGGACACTATATTTAAACGGCATTTACTGAATTGGTCCTCCTCCTCTCTGTGTATGTTTCATTTATTTTTTTAGAAATACTGGAAAAGGAGAGGGAAACCAACAAGGCTACCTTTCCTGTCCTTATTTCCTCTCAAGCATATATTGTTCATGATTTAAGCTTTTAAGTTGAACCATTTATGCTACTTTTTAATGGCACCCATACAAAATCCCAGCACAGCCATCTCTCTCCTTAATTAGTTTTTTTTCCTCCACTAAGAAAAAAAAGCAGAAATCATAAAAGGGCATATATCCCTTTTTGCCAACAGTTTTCAGGTTTTCAGTGTATTTCGGCTAGAGGAATGATGCAGCCTATGCAGAAGATGAATCTGTAGCCTGATTTTCTTTGTTGTACTCATGTTGTCTGGCTGTAACTACTGTACTTGGCTCAAATATTTTCCTTTTCTTGCAGGAGGACCTCTCCTGGTTTCCTAGTAGTTTGGGTTGTCCTTTTTCATCCCTTTCCCAGTTTTACAATGTCCCTTTCAATAGCAGCACCCAGATATGGTTTCATCATAGTTTTAAGTAGCTGGTTTTATATCCAGGTTCCTCCCTAATGGTCCTTAGCACGAATTTCGTCTTCGTCTTCCATGTCTTTTGGTGCAGGAGCTGCATGCGGGGTTAACCATTTTGTTCAGCTTTCTGTCATAACTCCAAATCCCTGCCAGCTCAGATGCAATTAAGGGACACGTGGATTGTTTTGTATGCCTGTTGGTATTACTTTGCACTTGTTTCCCAACACGATCTCCAATATTTCATCTTTTTCTTTTTTTAGGTTGATGGGAATTGAAAAGCTAAAAAAATAATTTCTAAGACGATAGCAAACCATCCTGCTACCAAGATAACTGTGTGAAATGTCCATGAAATGTCCATTAAGGATCAACTCTACACCCAGAGGTCTGTTTACCTCTTTTGTACTTATTTTGGATTGGATCCCTATTTCCTGTGACAAAAGTCCCACTAGAGGAAAAGGGGAGGGGGAACAAGTCCTTCCTTCCCCTGAAGCCTCCTATTCCCTAGAACAGCTGTACAGATATGCAAAACATTCCAAACGATAACAAACCTTCCCAAACCTGAAATGTATTTCTACAGTTTGGGCTATTTTAAGCAGCTTTTTCAAGTCTTCCACCCATAATTGGCTTATACCAGAGGCCTTCAAACTTGGCAGCTTCAAGACTTCTGCTGGCTGGAGGATTCTGGGAGTTGAAGGCCACAAGTCTTAAAGCTGCCAAGTTTGAAGGCCTCTGGTTTATACCTTTGTACCTTGAAATTGTGATTTTTCCCCCACTCCTTCTTTCAGGCTAGCCAATGTATCATCGGGAGCCAGTCAGAACCCTACTACTATTAGCTGAGATGAAGAGAGGAAACTAATAGTTTGGCAGGTGGCCAAACAGAAGATCATATGGACCAGCTGGCCCTAGAAGTTTAAAGAAATATTTTTGTTCTATATAAGTTCAGGTGGGTGGGCAGGCCGCAGTTAGAAATTAGATGCCTGGATTGCAGTGTGTTGTATCATGCTTTACTTTTCTGGCAGGTAACCCAAAGGAGGGCATGTGTGATAGGTTATGTCAGCGGCCCCCCAACTTTTGGGGAACAGGGACCGGTTCTGTGGAGAGAGGTTTTTCCATGGATGGGAACAGGCGTGGTTTCACGGGTTTTTCCTGCCGGTTTTACTACCGGTTCTATAGAACTGGACCGAACCAGGAGCAACCCATCACTGCTGTGGCCCAGTGCTGGTCCCCAGACCTAGGATAGGGGACACCTGGGTTATGTTTTGGCTTTTCTTTTGCTAATGCTGCTGAAATTATATAAATGCAGCTTGACATGAAAATATATGTTTGGTTTGTGGAGCTTTAGTATGAACGTGCACTTTAAGCATGCTTTTTCACGGCATTGTAATATTCCTGCAGTTAAGAAAAGTCTGTCTGCCTTCTGTCCACTCCATCCCTCCTTTTCTGGTGCAGGCAAAAAGAGTGACATAAATCATCCCAGCTCCTTTTCCTGAGATTCTGTATGGCAAGCAAGACATCAAAACTATAATGTGCCAAATCTGGTGGCAATGTCTATATAAAAATTGGCCAGGATTATTTCTTTTTTTTTAAAAAATAAAAAAAATAAAAATAAAAACTCATAGCAATGGAATGCAGTATGAGTTATAGCAACAGGTTGGCTTGATTATGTTCAAACTGGGATAGTTGCTTAGTACCAGGAATAATACAAAGATCATTTTTTGGGGGGGGGGGGCTGGAAATGTCTTAACTAATCATTCAGGATTTAAAGAACTGAAATCTCTGTTTTGCAATACAAAGGGAACATACTTTTTATGTTAACATTCATATTTTTAATCCAGATCATTTTTCAGTAAATAAAAACACAGCTATGTTCTCACTGATTTCTATGAGAAATTGTTTTAGCATTTGCACTTTTTTTTTTTAAAAAAAGTAACTTTTTTGTTCAATTTTTCAGCAAGTTTGCTGGGTAGTAGCAGTCAGCTTGGATGGCGCACTATCTAGTCTTTTAGCTCTAGGATGGAAAATAAAGATACTGTATAGTCGGATTAGTCTGAATTCCGATTGGCAAGATTTCAGGGACAGCATTATTGTAAACTTCTATTTTGTAACAAACCCAACACAGCAGTGAGGAAATCAATAAAAGCAAAAACTTCCTATTTTACTACAGAGACAACCCCCCCCCCCAGTCATATATAGACAAAATTCTACAGAATGCAGGTAAAGAAACCTTTATGTTTGTATCTGTGTCAGTGCTACGATTTAAATCTTGACTTTTCACTTGGCTTTTGCTGCTAATAAAGTCTTGGTGGCTATTTTATCAACCTTAAGTGGAATGCACCTACACTCCATGTTTACATAACAACTCTGGCACTTTTGCCTACTTTACACCTTATCCCCATTGTTTTCTTAAGACTGCGATATTCACAAAAAAAACTTAATTTCGTTCCAGCAAAATAAAGAATCCTTGTGTTGAAACACTGCTAAGGTGACATTTTTGCTAGAATATTTTACACTGAGCAGTTTGTTCTAAGCCTCCAGAGTGAATCCCATAGATGTGCGTGTCTGATTAAATGCTACAGGATAAAATATTACGTGTCGGAAAAATGTCTCTAAATATGATGTTTTGAGACAGAGTTTGCAAATGACTTCTAAATTAATTCCTCACATTTGCAGTGTTATTACCCTGACTTACTGCAAAATGTGAAGCTGAATGTGCATGTCTTAGTTCAATAACTCTGTCATGTCTTTTTTCCTAATAATTCCAGATAAGTACAGTTTTGCAGAACAGGCTCTAGCAAAACCTGATTGTCAAAGTATTTTTGAACCCTTTGAGAGTGGTTCAGCCAAGGATATATTGGTGAAATATATTTTAACACATGTCAGGAATTGATAAGGAAGTTGGTGACTTGCTATTTCCAACAAAATTGTTTCCCCCCCTCTCTCTCACACTCTCACACATACACACATGGGGTTGGGTGGGGAGAGAGAAATCTTTCTAAATAGTGGTCAGTCTTTTGGGTCAAAAATTCCTGAAGAAATTGGGAAAATCACTCCAAATTGATTGGATTGGATTGGATTTGGAAGACTGGCCAACTCTATGAAGACTCTTGGTGGATTTTATGCTGAATCTTGTTTTAGTGACCATTTTTTTCTAAGGCAAATAAATCTATGCAATTTAAGAAATGGATTCAATTCCTTTGCTAGCGGCCAGGTTTTCTATAGGAAAACACAGGCCTGTTTAAATTTATCTTTCATTTGATTGGTGGCATTTAAAGGTCTGAGGATTTGCTCTTGTTGAAAAACCTGCCACTACATTAAAGTACTTAGAAAAACTGTACACTGGAAGATAAATTAATTCAGGTCTGGTTACCATTTATTTACAAAAATGATTTCTTTTGGAATAGAATGCCTTCATATTTACAAATGTCACTCTGATACTGTATTGAATATAAGTATCGAATATAAGTGTTTAAAATCTTATTTTAAAACCTGTATTTCTCTGAACACAAAACATACATGTAAGTATACAGATCTGCACAATTATTTCATTTCCTGTGGTTATTTATCTTTTTGTCCATTTGTCTACTTATTCTTTTAACCACTATTATCTATTATATCTGTCTACCTGCCATCTATTTATCCCCTGTCATCTATTTAAAAATATTATAAGGCCATGCAACTTCATAACTATTGTGACTCCCATCCCTCAGCAGCAGTCTATGCATTGCTGGCCAGAGTTGATGGGAGCTGCAGTGCAACACCTACACCTATCGTCAGATAGGAAAAGTTCATTCCAAGCCATTTGTTCCATTTAGGAAGAAATATTGATAGCTCACTGAAATTCCCTGCATTCTCCTCGCTGTACATGCAGCTAGAGTGAACTTGGCAGCCTCTCCTGTCCATCGTATTCCCAATGACGCCAGTGGAAATTGGAGTTCTCTGCACAGGGTGGATGTCACAATGTGGCAGGAAACATTTGCTTTATCCTCCCATCCCCACCCCCCACCTCCACCTTCCATGGTGTCAATGAGATGATTCCTGACATGCTTGTATATCAACCCATTTTTCATTTAAGTCTCTTTTTTTAAAAAAACTTCCTCAAATGCAGCCAGATGCATCAGAAGTAAAGTATTGGGGCACTTTAAATCATGGAAAAGCGGTTCCCATCTATGGATGGCAACACAACTTGGCAGAGACCTCAAGCAGATGGGAGGCAAAAGAAAAGCAAGTGGCGTCATTGACTTGGTTAGCGGATTACATGCATGGCGCATTCGGAAAGTATTCAGACCCCCTTCACTTTTGAAAAATTTGTTATGCTGCAGCCTGATTCTACAGTGGTTGAAATTCATTTTCTCTGTCTTTCTCATTAATCTACACTCAGTATCCCATCATGACAAAGTGAAAACAGAATGTTAGAAATGTCTGTAAATGTATTAAAAAGGAAAAAAACCTGAAATATCACATGGCGCCTCCCATTTCTCTTGATTGTGGCTGACATGTTTCTGCACTGGGGTGCAAATCCAGCAGCTTCTGTAGAACCGGTAGCGGAATTTTTGAGCAGTTTGGAGAACTGGCAAATACCACCTCTGGCTGGCCCCAGGAGTGGGGTGGGAATGGGGATTTTGCAATATTCTTCCTCCAGGAGTGGGGTGGGAATGGGGATTTTGCAATATTCTTCCTCCAGGAGTGGGGTGGGAATGGGGATTTTGCAGTATCCTTTCCCCTGCCACGCCCACTACGCCACACTCACCAAGCCATACCACGCCCACCAAATCACACCTGCAGAACCCGTAGTAAAAATATTTGGATTTCACCACTGTTCTGCACCTTGACTGCGGTAGAATAGGCTCATACTTTGGAAATGTGCAATTTTTATGTCTTATTAGCAATCTAATAATGTTAGAGGGGGTAGTTTTTAAAAGTAATTTTAATTCTAATTATAATTACTTTTGATTCTAATTTTAATTCTAATTTTAATATTCGTAATTTTAACTGTTCTAAATTTTTAATAATTTTAGTCTTGA
>JANHFP010004997.1:76697-89853 GCA_032468135.1 Calamaria suluensis
CAAAATGCTGCATAAAAGAAAGTATGTCAGGAGGGCCAGCTTATTGTCTTTTTATTGCATATACATATTGTACAAAGAACCCCTGGGACTCATCATTTTCTCTGCTTCTATGTGCATGGAAGCTCTTCTGCAGAAATGCTCTTTCTTTCTGACTTAGCTTAGTCTTTGTGTTTCATTAACACAAAATTAACACATATATATATTTTAGTAAACACAAAATAAGTGTCAAAAAGCAACACCCAGACGCTAATGCATTCTTGTGCCCAGTTCCTCTTACAGATTGTTAATTGAACTCTGTGTAACTATTATTACGTATTATCAACAGCTCCATTTTTGGGATCATGGGTTAGGATATGCACATATATATATATAGTATGTACGTATACATAAATGCATATGCATACAAACACAGACACACACAGAGAAGGGTTTTTTTTAAAAAAATATTTAGCATTCATCAGAATCTCATTGCTTCAGCAATCTTTTAATATACAGTATTTATACTGATTGATAGCATGTTTTGATAAATGCTATTCTTTAACATGCTAATTTCCTATTTGGCTACTGCAAAAAATAATAATTACAGAATTCCGACTGATCTCCCCCCCTTGCATTCATCTATTAAATTAAAGAAGGCCTTGAAGGAAGAGGAGCTAGGCACACTCTTTCCCACTTCTTTGTGTCTTGTGAGAACCTGTCAAATACAGACAAGATAAGAGGGGAACCAGGATTTTCTTGAAAAGTTCCTTATTTCAGTCTGGAGGAGGATGCCCCCTACTGGACTGTGACTGAATTTCTATTTTCATGTCTTTATCTAAATACACCTGTCTATAGTAATGCCCTGATACTAATCTTTTTCAAGATGCTTAATGACCATTTATCAGATCCAACCTTGATTTTAAGATGTTATAAAGCAGCGTTTGTAGAAACATTGTGTTCTTTTTTGGGAAAATCTCACCAGGAGAGCATGTCTTTGTAAATCGAGGTGGGATTAGGAAGACAAAAACTTGGAAAGATCCTACCAGTTGATAAAACCAGAGCCTGATTTGGCTAAAGGCAGCTTCTGAAGAAAATCAGCTCCCTAGATAATGAATTGGTGGCTCAGCAGATGATGCTGTTCTACAGTCCTCAGCAGTTCACAGTCCTGGCAAAGGAATAGGGCAATGACAGTCCACTGACATTATTTGTGCCTAGGATTGTGTTTAGATGTTTTTTAAGTTTCAAAATGGAAAAAAAAAAACCCAGTCCATATGACATGTACTTAAGATCTTGGCTTTAAATACCAGCATTTTAATCCTTAGAAATCCCTTCTTCCATATCAAAATAGGTTGTGTTTCTGCTTTAAATGTGGTCGTAAAGTCTATCATTACTGTTAAGGGGAAATATTGGCAGTAGGGAAAAATATTACTAACGTAGCATTGGTGGGTTGCTCCCGGTTTGGTCCATTCTTTGCGAACCAGTAGTAAAGGTAAGTGGACACAGTCCTGTTGCAAAGCGGTAATAAAGGTAAGTGGAACCCACCCACCCCTGGGCAAACTGAGGTACTTCCACATAACTGCATTAGAATCATCCCCAAAGGAGTGCATATTCAACAAGAATAGATGATCCTGAAAATATCCAGCCATCTAGCTATATAGCCACCACCATGTAGGTCAGTGTTGGCTAATTTTTTCCAGACCAATTACCCAAAGCGCATGTACGAACCTGTGAATGCATGCATGCGCCCAAACCCCCCAAATTCAATGCCTCGCACGTGTGCCCCATCCCTGCATGGCCCCCACATGCACCCCCCCCCACAAATGCATGGCAGACACCCAAAGACCAGCTGGCTGGCGGGAGGCGTGTGTGCATGTGTGGTAGAGCTGAGCTGGGGTGACAGCTCGCATGCCCACAGAGGGTGCTGCATGCCACCTCTGGCACGCATGCCATAGGTTTGCCATCACAGATACTCTATAGGATCTTGAACGAAGACTGGAAATAAATTGATAGCCACACAGTTCGTATAATGGCAGTATAACAATGGCAATACTGGGTCTGACCTGTTACCACAAGACACTCACGTTTTGCACAAGCTAAAGCTTCTGAATAATGTTCATAGAATGTAGAAATTATACCTATCAGTCAAGAGATGACAAGACTATGAACAACTGTCTCCTGTTCTAGAAGTGGCCACAACTGATATACCAGCTGGGTGAAGGACTTCCTGGTCACATCTTCCACTTGTTCTTCTAGCTAAGCTAGGAATCCAGAAAGATTCCAGAAAGGTCACTTTGCAAGTGAGCTCAGTCAATATATAGAACAGGACACCTCAAATCTAAACCCAACTGTGCATTAAAGCTTCCACTGATTATCTGTCACCAAGTCCATATTGACTCTTAGTGATTTATCAGGTAGATTTTCCCCCAGCAGGATCTGTCCTCAGCCTGGTTCTTTAAGTCCTTCAATGGTGCTCCCATCACCACTTGACTCCATTCACCTTATGGGTGGTCATTCTCATCTCCCTTTTCTCCTTTTACCTTTCCTAGCATTGCTAATATCTCTAAAGAGCAAGATCTTCACATGCTATATCCAAAGTAGTATATATACCGGTAATTTGAATGTAGTCATTTGTAGCTTGAGTGAGGAACCCGAGAGTTTTATTTGTATGTTTTCTTGGAATTCTATGGAATTCTCAAGGGACCTTCTCCAATAGTTCAGAACCATCAGTGCTCTTTCTCTAGTCTGCTTCTCTGAAGGCCAACTTTCACTTTCACAGAGAATCAGATGGGAAGCTTATGATGGGTGGTGCATCAATAAGTCACAATTAAAGGATGTGACAAGCATATTGCATTGCATAGATTTGGAATGAATTATATGAAGCCCTCTGTCGTTTTTTGTAAAAAAAATAAAAAATAAAAAATAAAAAATCTTCCCTAGTAGGTGTCAAGGAATTGCTTCACTTGAGATTTTCATACAGAGGATCACAATGTATATTGAAAATTATCATCGAGGATAAATCTCTTTCCCGGATATTATTGTATATTTTTATTATGTAAATCTCATTTACATGCTTTGTCCATAGTGTTGCAACTAGGCATCAAATGAACCTGGCATGTTTGCCTGCCTATTTTCCGTGAACAATGTGAAGAATTTATCCCATGGGGAAAGAGATTTGGGAGTACAGATGGCTAGGATACACTCTGCTAAGAATGTAAACAGAAAAAAAAAATCTCTGTTGACTTATTCTTCAGTAATCAGTAATAATTAGTTACTGTCAAGGGATGAATTACATTTTTCATCTCACAAAACATGCCAGGAACAAAGCTTCATGTAGGGGGGAAAAAATGAGAGACACAACTGTGAACTAGAGTCATTTCTGCTTCCATCCATTAGTCTCTCCTCATAATTATTTGGGTTTCATAAAGAACAAATGCTTATTCAAATGTACAGCATCTCTTCTTAATAGTTATTCAGTTTTCAAACTTCTGGCACTCTTCAAACAACATTAGCTAAAATAGAAGTCTTTATATGGCCAATAATTTAAATTGGCCCCATAAAGCTTTTACCCTTTTATATATTGAAACAACTTTATAAATTACAGACTTATGTTTTATTTACCTCAGTTTGGCAGTTAAAGTTAGGTCTCTTTTGAGCTGAGCTTTCCTCAACTTCCCAGGCTAGGCCTAAGGTCTTCCTGAAAGAATCTCATCCAAATACTAACCTGGCCTGAGCCTGCTAAGCTTCTGAACTCAAGAAGCTGAGCCTCCATTTAGGAAGACTAAGTTGGCAGTAACATTATTCTATAAAAGTGATGGCAATATGCATCCAGAAAAGGAAAAAAAATCACAAACTCTTACAGAGGCTCACTAGCCACCCTACCTCAAGGCCTAGTTAGTAGAACAACCAGACGTTTGGTGCCTTTGGACTGTCATGATGCTCAGGTTTGATTTGATTTGATTCAATTCAGTTTATTACAGTCATAATCACCAGAGACCGATGCTCAGATTTTTGGGGGTGGGGAATCTGTATGGCTTCCATCCTGATGAGGCACCTAAACAATCAAATTATGTGCTGATCTCACCGACAACAGTTAAGGCTGACGTTCAATGAAGACAGTAGTTCCAGTGAACATTTTTGTTCCTTTAATAAACATGTCTCCTACCAAGCAAAAAAAAAACAAGTCAAAAGTCCAAAATGTTTTTGGAGGAGGATGAAAGCTTTCTGGAGAATCAGTCTACTTTCATGTCTGCCCTAGTAGAGGAGGTTTATGAGTGCAATAACGGAAGGGCCATAAAGTAGGAGTAAGAGTCTGGTACATTCCATGGATATACCAGATTCTTATCTCAGTGTATTAGAGAAAATAAGAAATCCCACCCCCTTCTACTTAAATAAACAGATAAAAACATCATCAGGTTTGAAAAGCTACAGCCCTGGATGGTGGGCAAATGACTGGGGGGACAGGCTGTGTTAGGAAGAGTTTTGGGGCTTGGAGGAAGGTCGAAAGGGAGATGAAGCAAGAGGCAAAGCGGGTGGGTGGGAGTGGAGAGAGCAAAGAATGTGGACTGGAGAAGTTCCAGGGACCAACCTATGGACCACAGGGGTTTCACTGAGCTTCATCCTTTTCTTGTCTTGGAATGCTTAAATTGCATATTTGTTTGTAATATTGGTTAAGCAGAAGTTCCCAAACTTGGCAGCTTTAAATCTTGTGGACTTCAACTCCCAGAATGCTCCAGCCAGCAGAGCTATCTTAAAGCTGCCAGAATGCTCCAGCCAGCAGAGCTATCTTAAAGCTGCCAAGTTTGAAACCTCTAGGTTAGACTAATAGACTTAGGACTGTCATCCTCTCAATTTTCTTCATTTCGTGGATTTAACTCTCCCTCCCTCCCCATAACCTCCCTCCCTCTCTCTTTTGTCTCCAACTCTGTCTCTCTCAGTCCCTCAGCCACAGACAGAGGGACTGACAATATAGACTTTTGGATCACAAATGTGTTTCCTAAATAACATATGCATACATGCATGCATGCATACACACACACACACACACACACATGCTTACATATAAAGGTAGAAGTTTCCCTTGTCCAGTCACTGTATGTCCAACTGTAGGATTTAATCTCCATTTCTTAGCCAAGGGAGCCAGTATTGTCCGAAGCCAGTTCCATGGTCATCTGGCCAGCATGATTATATGCTGAGGCTCGGGAAGCACTGTTAACTTTCCACAGAAGTGGTACCTATTTATCTACTTGTATTTGCATCAGTGGTGGGATTCAAATATTTTTACTACCAGTTGTGTGGGTTTGTCATGACTTGGTGGGTGTGGCTTGTTGGGCATGGCAGGGAAAGGTTACTGTAAAATCTCCATTCCCTCCACACTCCAGGGGAAGGTTAGTGCAAATTCCCCATTTCCTACCAATCAGCTGGGACCCGGAGGCAGAGAATAGATGAGGGTGGGATCAGTCAGAGGTGGTATTTACCGGTTCTCCAAACTACTGAAAATTTCCGCTACCAAAACTTGTCAGAACCTGCTGAATACCACCTCTGATTTGCATGCTTTCGAACTGCTAGGTCCGAGCAAGTAACAGGAGCTCACCCCATCACATAACCGACAAGCTCATCATGTTTAACCACTGACGTATTGCTCTGAGAGTTGAAAAACATTGAAAGCTAAAAGTACAACAGAGGGAAGAGGGAAAACAAGACTTCCAAAAAATCCATAGTAAGCCCTGAATCCATCTTCTGATCCTCAGCTCTAACTGCATGTATCCTTTGGCTGCATGTATGATAAGGCTTCTCCATTCACTTCATTCCACTCCACTCTTTTGTTGTTAGTTATTTGCGAAGTAGTCTGACTCATCGCGACCCCATGGACAACGTTCCTCCAGGCCTTCCTGTCCTCCACAATCCTCTGGAGTCCACCCAAGCTCAGGCCCACTGCTTCAGTGACTCCATCCAGCCACCTCGTTCTCTGTCATCCCCTTCTTCTTTGGCCCTCAATCTTCCCCAGTATCAGGCTCTTCTCCAGTGAGTCCTTCCTTCTCATTAGGTGACCAAAGTATTTGAGTTTCATCTAAAGGAGTGAATAAAGATATGGTTTCCAGGGTATCAAAAGAAAAGGGGAAACACCTATTTTTCAAAGACCAAACAAGCTCTCAAATCAGGCAAATCTACAAGGAAATAAGCCTATCAACAATTTCTGTTCAAGATGGCCATCTGTTTCTTCAGATAACCTGCCTCTTGAACACTGGGAAAACTGAAAAGGGTCTTTACTCATAAGTTGCTTCCTGTAGGTGCCTGGTTGACCATTATGGAAAGAGAGTATGGAGAATGCCAGCTCTTCTTACGTCCTAATCCAGCATTCACAGAAACAATTTTACTAATATAGGTCACCTTGAGAAACAATTTATGCAAAAATTGCTGTCAGGTTTTACCATTCTTTTAAAGTTTGGAAATTAATTCTAGAGAGTGAGTGCAGTCAGGCCTGACTTTGAGACCTGAATGAGCATGATTACAACGTCTTGCAAAGTGTCTGCTAGAGAGAGATCCCTAGAACAAGGTGACCTGACTCTACACCAGTTATGGGTGGGAAGTCAAAAACGCCTCTTAGACAAAGACAGAGACAACAGGTTTCCCTATTGCTACCAAGGAAACTGGGTCCATTCAGTCTCCAGAAGCTGAGCAAAACATAAAGAAGCGGCATGTTTTATTTTAACAGTGGCTCAATATTATCAGACAAACTCCTGGTAGCCCTCAAAGGATGCACTTTTCTTTTTCTTTTTAATGTAGGGTTCCCAGTTGCATATGTTTAAAAGAGATGGGATCTCTTGTTAAAATATCTCTCTCTCTCTCTTTCCAGATTGAGAAACATTAGCCCATTCTAGAAATGCAAAGATTCCACTCTGCACCCCAGAGACAGATACAAAGACTGCTCACTTGCCTGCTCCTGCACACCTTAAACTGAATGGGAGAAAGGAAAATCTGGACTGTATTTTTGCTGAGCAGAGAATGCCCTTTCTGGGTTATCCTTTCCTGATGACGTTTCTGGAGAGTCTTCAGAGAAAAGAGCTTTATCGGATCATTTTATACAAACAGTCCATCTATACAGAATACCAATATGCATATTGAAAACGTTTTGGGAAGCAAGAATTTAGGGTAGTCTCAGTTCACCCAAGCAATTTCTCCTTGGATCCTGCCTTCCCCCAACTGGGCTGGGGCTACATTATAGTTGGCACTTTTCCCAGCCCATGATGCAAAACTTTGGAACTGGATGCATGTGTGGGCGGTCCAAAGTTGTATGGTTTCAATTATTCTCCCAGATTCAATTATTGCCATCAAAGGAAAGAGTTAATTACTCCCCTCTTCGCTTGCAGAATGGTAATAAAACGTCTCCTTTGCTTTCATTGAAGATGGTTGTTACTAAGGAAAATATATCTAGAATTCATTCAAGATATTAAACAGGAAAACCATGCCAGGAAGGGGTGACATTGCTGGTGGGAACGCAAGATATATCAACAGCGACAGTTGGGCAAAAGGAATCTTTCTAATTCTGATAATGTCCGCCTTCTATTTTATTGAATGCCTACAAAACAAAATATTGATATTGGTTTTTTAAACATAATTTTAATTACAAAGTTCTACAGTGAAAAACAGATAATATCAATTGGAATCAGGAAAAGAAAAAGAAACACAAAGTGCAAAAAAGAAAGAGAATAAAGGAAAGACAGGAAAGAAAGATTAAAGGAAAGATAGGAAAAAAGAATATTTTAAAAAAACAACTACTGATCTTCCTTGAAACAAGTGCAGAAAAATCAGTAATTTCATCCCCCTCATGAAATTACATACATCTATCACTTCTTCCCTGATTTATTCACAAATCCAAAAATTATTTTCATTTCTGTTCAAATGTTGATGAAAGTTCATAAAGGGTTTCCAAAATGTTATGGAAATATTTCTTATTTTAACCATATTCAAACAAGTTAACTTTTTTGGGAGGGTTGCTTCTAACAACTTTAATATTTAATTTATTAAGTTACTGTGGTAGGATTAAATTACCATTCAGATTTTCTTTCACCCATCTCAGAGATTTCTTCAAGGTTTTAAAGACTGTTTTTTGTAAATATAACAATATATTTTTGTCCAAATTATTTTTCATTTCTAGATTTGTCATTTGTATTTCACTCCAACTGTCATCTCTGATTTATCCTAATTTCTTTATTTTCCAAATTTGTCCATTGGCTAGAATTTGTTTTCCCCTTCATCCTGTCTATTCATAATTTTTTCCTTATTCTTTATAATCTTATTCCAAAAATACTTATAGGTTCAAAGATTATTGATGTCAAATTAGTTATAAGTTTGTGTACAAATTCTTCAAAAATACTTTCAAATGTCTTAAGTGTCATATCTTTGTCTATAATTTTGTAGATTTCACTTTTCTTTTTCCCATCTCCAATTTTTTCTTCCCCTTATGGCCCGTTTTTGTATTCATGAAGTTTCAGATTTATTTATTTATTTTTCTTTGTTTTCAGTGTTCAGCCAATGATCTCTTTCCTGGTAGACTAAACAATTTGTGTTCCCACAGGAATGTTTTGTTTACTCAATTTAAAAAAAAATTAGCAACTGTTCTAATATTACAAAATCAGCTGATCACTAAATCTGCATAAAATGTTCTAAATTGATTTCTTAGTTAGTTTTTTTTGCCATTTGGTTTATATTCGTTAAGATCTTCAGATTGCTAGCTAGTTTTTTCTTCTGTTTTGGAATGAAAGTTTATTTACCAGGTAGACTTTCAAAATTTCTGTTCGAAATACCTCTTTTAAACTGAAAAATGTGTTATAAATTCAAATATGATTAGAAAGTAAAGTGGTCAAATCTAGTGTTCTTAAAGCCTCCAGCATAGAAATTTGATGGCTCTCCTCATCTCCTGCACCAGATTTGTGGGATGATTGTTACCTTGCAAGAAGAAACCACACGGAACTTAAGTGGACAATCTCTCATCTTCTTTTTATCCAGAGGAGTTCTATTGGACTGAACTTGCCATTTGTTGTTGCCATGGTGGTGTCTCTGCTCATTTGGAGATGTCTACTTTGTCATTTTTCCTTACCTGTAAGGAAAACAAAATTATAATATTGCCATACTTGGGCAAACCTTTTCCAAATTCTACACTTACTCATAACCCCAATCCATCTATTTTCCACTACGAACAGAGCATTCTTCGTAAAGCAAAATTGACGTCCCACCCACACCCACTGTATTCTTCAATAATCTGCTCTGTTTCATATCCCACTTCTTTTGATTCTTCCTCTTGTTTTCTCTTCTACTGCCTGATTTTCTTTCATTCCCTTTCTCTCATAGATTATTAATCTTTTCTTCTCTCCTTTGCTCTCAGAGCTGTTTCACACATCTATCATTTTCAACCCTTCAGATTTTTCCACACACCCACTGCAAATATTCTCCGTGTTTTCACCAGATGACTCCTATGAGTCCAACAGCACTGCACTCAGCTGAGCAATAATGGAATATGCTCCTTTCCTTTCCTTTCCTTTCCTTTCCTTTCCTTTCCTTTCCTTTCCTTTCCTTTCCTAAAGCCAAATAATTGTGCAAAGGGGTAGGAAGTCTTCCCTCTGCGTGACCGAAAGTGTCATGGAAAGAATTCACAGGGATGCTGCAGAGAAGTTGTCTGTTCTAGTTGAGCTGGAAGGTAATAAGCTGAAGAAATAAATACCAGCACCAACAACCAGCATATTATAAATCATAACATAAAATTACCGGTAGTCATTTCTATTTGAACAGATTATTAAGACTTTTATATTAAATATATCCCACCTTTCAGATGTGGTACATTATTTAGAATTATGGGCCAAGAAATGTTTCCAAATTGAATTCAGATACAAGGGTTACAAAAGTTTACTACATCAGAAATAGACCAAATCTCTCCTCAAACTATTTATACCTCGGTGTTTGTTCCGTCCTTCCTCTATTCCCATTTGGTTCATATTTGAGGAACTTCATGAAACAAGCTTTTTTTCTGACTTTCCCCCTCAGCATTGAATCTCCCTCTGGTTGTCAACCTACAGCCATCCTCAGTTCCATAGACCTGAGGCATTCAAGATTCTTGTTTTCTGGGTCAGATACATTTCAGTCAAAGTAGGAAAATGTTTCCTTATTGACATTTGACGTTTGAGCAACACTTCCTGAACCATCACTACCTCCCCCTCTCCCTCCTCCTCCTGCTATAATGTTTATGAATCATCAGTCAAATAATCCCAAACTAGGATTGTTTTGGTGAACTGTGGGGAATATGTTTGATACTGTTTATTACACTGTAATCACAATTAGGAAAGTTATTCAAAATCTAACAGGAGAAAGAGGATATAAAAATCAGTGGTGGAATTCAATTTTTTTTCCTACCGGTTCTGTGGATGAGGGTTTGTGGACATGGTGTGGCTTGGTGGGTGTGACAGGGAAAGGATACTGCAAAATCTCCATTCCCACCCCACTCTGGGGCCAGCCAGAAGTGGTACTTGCCGGTTCTCCAAACTACTCAAAATTTCCGCTACTAGTTCACCAGAACATGTCAGAACCTGCTGAATAAATCTTTAAACACCTCCATACCTAAACACAATTCATTTTGTCAACTCATTTCTCATCTAAAGCCTTCAGATATGCCTGCCTTCCATCTCTTCAACTCTAGTCTAGTCTCTAGATAAATGGACAACCTCACCGATCTTCCACCCCTTCCAACTTTCTTCTTCCAAATTTAATTTACAGGAAAGGTTAGTGATGAATTGAGGTAATTAATTGATGGAAGAGAATTGATTTTAAACAAGAACTGGTAAATGAATTGGAGAGAAACATTTACTGACAGTTGTAGGTGGGATACAAATTAAAGAAGTTATGTGTAGTGATATGGAAGGAAAACAAATTAGCTCCTTCTGTGTACAATTTAAAATTAGTTATGGTTATCTCCATATGTGTAAGTATGTGCAGATATTTTTCCCCTTTGGCCCTTTTGTGGGCTTTATGGTCTTTGTTTTGTTGCAGCCATATTATTCATAATCTACTAGCCAAATCTAACCAATTTATTTATTCCTATCCTTTATCCCATATTTATCCCTTGGGCCAAAAACTGGAAGCATCAACTGCAAGGGTCTTCAAACCATTCCAAGCCAACTGAGTGAAACCATTTCTCTTAGACCTTTTGAAGGCCAATTAACATGAAAAAAGGCAGATGCTTAGCTTTTACAGCTCCCAATATTCTCTCATGTTGAAGGTCTCAGAAGAGTTCAAAAGAACTTAGCTTACTTTATTTTTATGCCTTCAGCTTTCTTTGAATTCTGCCAGAAATTGCTCTCACCTATTGATCTTTAAGTTGCTCACAGAGATGAGCAACTTCTCGTCCCACAATGTGAAACATTTGCAGCAGCGTGAACAGACTTGGACTGAGTTGGAGAGGCAGAAGGCAGTAAAGGTAATGACCATATGTTTTTTTATCACAACACAGCATTAAAGTGGGAGTTGTTAAACCTATTAAACACTTGCTAATTGAAATTTTCTATGATTGGGTCGCTATCCCCTGCAGTGCTGCTACCTTTCCAGTTACACATACAAGAGATAGAATGTTCTTATCGGTCAGCTAAATTATCTCACACATGGTTCTTACTTTCGGTATAGGGCATTGGTGAAATCCAAATATTTTTCCTACTGGTTCTGTGGGCGTGGCTTGGTGGGAGTGGTGTGGCTTGGTGGGAGTGGCTTGGTGGGAGTGGCTTGGTGGACATGGCAGGGGAAGGATATTGCAAAATCCCCATTCCCACCCCACTTCTGGGGGAAGGATATTGCAAAATCTCCATTCCCACCTAACTCTGGGGCCAGCCAGAGGTTGTATTTGCTGGTTCTCCAAACTACAAACTTCTGACTACCGTCAGAACCTGCTGGATTTCACCCCTGGTATAGGGTGCCTCAGTATATAAGGTATAACTCATGGAATCAGTTTGAACAAAGTCCTTGTTCAATAACTTGCACGATGCCAATGACACTACCCAATAGCCAAAAATACGAAGATCTGTGAGCCCTAGTACTAGCAGTTGAAGTGCCCCCCCGCCACACAAATGGCATTAAAGTTAAATAGAAAGGACAGGAGTGTCAAACTCATAGCCTGTGAGTCAGATGTGTCACAGACTGGCCACGCCTATGCCCAGTTTAGCAAAGGGGAAAAAAGCCATGATATGTCATGCTGCAGTGATGACACAAGTTTGACAGCCCTGGTCTAGCACAACTCACCACACTAACTTGCCACAGCCAGCTAGCCACAGGACAACCCACTGCAGGACAAGAGTTACACTGATATAAAAAAAATGGTGGAACAGAATCATCATCTAGAGCCGCGGTGGCACAAAGGTTAGAATGCAGTATTGCAGGCTAATTCTGCTGACTGCCAGCAGTTCAGCAGCTCAAATCTCATCAGCTCAAGGTGGGCTCAGCCTTCCATCCTTCCGAGGTGGGTAAAATGACTCCGTAAGCTGATTAAAGAGGGCTGTAAAGCACTGTGAAGTGGTATATAAGTCTAAGTGCTATTGCTATTAAAGAAAAGATGCAAAAGGAGGGACAAAATGAAATGACAAAAATTAAAATACTTTTTTTAATTGTTGTAAACACTTACATTGAATTGTTGAATTGTCCCACAGGGAGTTTTTCCATGGCATGTTGGCTGTGGCACATTGGCTGCAACATGTTGTCCCAAACAAATGACTAGAGGTAGAAGAATCAGCCTTAGAACTGACAATGAAGTTACAGAAGTGGTGGATGGCTTCTGTCTTTTAGGACCAGTTTGTCCTAAACAACAGCAAAGGGACAAGGGTCAAGAAACATGCCTCAGACCAGGAGGGAAATCTAAAAACTGTTGCTACTGGTTCTGTGGGCGTGGCTTTGTGGGTCATGTGACTGGGTGGGTGTGGCTATGTGAATGGGGTGTGTGTTAAATGATTGAAACTCACTTGTCCTGCTGGAGCGGGGGATTGGATTAGATGACCCCTCGGTCCCTTCCAGCCCTGGATTGCTGTGCTCTTTTATCCTCTGAAGCTATATCTAGTTGTGCCAGGTTTGTGGTCCGTCCTTCCTTCCTTCCTTCCTTCCTTCCTTCCTTCCTTCCTTCCTTCCTTCCTTCCTTCCTTCCTTCCTTCCT
>JANHFP010004997.1:120013-130474 GCA_032468135.1 Calamaria suluensis
AGTTCATTCCAGAGGGATGGGCCTGCCACAGAGAAGGCTCTTTTTCTGGGGGTCACCAATCGACACATAGTAGTCGACCTTGGGTAGACCTTGAAAAATGAGAAACCTTGAAAAATGAGAAACATGTCCCTTGAGAATCCTTTGTAGTATTTTTATTTATAGTGACCATCTGGAGTAGTACATAAGCATTTAACTTGAAACTTATCAGGTTTATTTAGCCCCAGATGTTCCCAGGAAATCCACACACTAATTGAAGTCATGACTCTTACAGTTTAAATGCACAAGAATATGGAGACGGCCTTGAAGGAAATATGTGACAACTTTTAGGAAAACATGAAATTTTGTCCTTGAAAATTGGATAAAGGAAATTGTGACTGCCTTGATATTATTTTCTATTTTGTATAAGAGAGAGGGAAAGAGACACAGTGTCATACTTTCACGATTCTGTTGTAGTTTATATTAATTAAATAAAATTCTAGTATTCTGTGTGATGGCTGCTTCCTCATCTACTTCAAAGAACTTATTAGGCAACTTTACACAAAACATTAGCTTAGGAGCTATCCAGTGCCTGGTGCTGAACGAATCAGGGACAATTTTTAGAGTAGCATATTCAATCCATCTTCCTTTTCATCAAAGACCAAAAAAAAATAGATGTTATATTATGTGATTCTCTCACGTGATTTTACATGACTTCCTGAACTGCAAAAGTAAACATATAGACCTTCAAGCAATATCCAGAGGAAGAGCGAGGGAGATGTGGTCTTCCAGCATTGTTCAGCTTTACCTTTTACCTACCCTTAACCAATGACCATGCTCATGAGGAATTATGAGAGTTCAATGTTTTCTGAAGGAACACAAATTCCATATTCAAGACTTGGAGTCCACCATTCTAAAATGGTTAGATTTTTATCAAATCCACCAGGAAAATTAAAAACAGTACTGTGTTAACTATATAGGATTATGATATCATAAAAACATAGAATTGAAAGGCTCTCTCAGGAATCTCTCTTGAAACTCTAAGGTGATAGAGAAAAGGTTTCAGAATAACATAAATAAAAAAGATCAAGTTTTACCTTCTTCTGTGTGACCTTTGGAAACTGAAGAGTAGTTGAAGTAGTTGAAGAGTGCTGTACATTTCAATTATTTTCTCCTTGCTAAAACTACCCAGTTCCCTCACTCCCTTCTTATAAAACAGTTTCCAGTTCATTCTACCTTCTGTCTTTTTTGCGCCTGATCCAATTTGTTGTTTTTTTTACAAATGATCCAATTTGTTGTTTTTTTTACAAATGATTTTACTAATCATGGTAAATGAAGGAGATTAATTTAGAAAAAGGTTTTCTAAATTAAGCTATTTTTCCCTGTGACTTGCTAAAATTGCATGGCTCTTGTTGACAGTCATATCCTATATTCAGCTTATGACCACCTATATTTCTAGAATCGAACTTAACTGGATAGCTAACCAAAGGAGAAAATTTCAAATACGAGGGTCATAACGCTCTTCCACTGTTGTTCCCTAGCAACCAAGAACTTAAGCGATGCTGCCTATGACTCAGAATTTGCTATACAAACAAAATTTGTTTCTTTTGCAACTGCTTTTGAGCTAAATTGCCATGCATTACTTGAGGTTATCTTACTGCTAGGTTTGTGTTTCCAATTCCCATCAAGAAAGTCAGATATATATTTAAGAAGCATTAGATTTATATCTTGCCTTTCATCCAAGTCAAGGTGACTTACATAGGACTTCCTTCTAGTTTTCCCCAGAACAACAGCTCTGTGAAGTAGTTGGACTGAAAAAGAATGATTAGCCCAAAGTCACATAGCAATTTCTGCCTCTCCGCATGGTTTCCAAACAATGGTGGTGCTCATTGCCCACCCAGACACAAAGTATCTAACTTGTACTCCTATGCACGGATATACATTGTTTGTGCTACTTTACATTTCCCTTCACTTGCTTCAAGGTATAAAGGGGCAATGAAATTCCTACTGAAAACATTTTATGTTAAGCACCAAATATGTAGGTAAGACTATTCTGCACTATATTATGTGAAATTTCATATACACTTATATTACCTGAGTTATGTGATTTTTCAGTATTTTCAGGTTTTTTGGATATACTCTTAATAATTCTGTATTTTTAACAAATAAATCATGACAATATTTAAAAAAAACTATAGTTGATATATAAAAGAATAATTACTTTGGTGTAGGGATACCTTACCTCCTTTTTGACGGCAGAGTTCCATTATTCCATCTGCAGATTTTCTTTTCAATCAATGACCTTTCCCTAGTACTGGTTTGTGACATTTAGATGACTGTAGAAGATGCTTTGAGTCATTAGTGAAGATGCTTCCCTAAAGTGCATGTCAACTAGTATCTGGAAATTTTTTGTTATGGTTCTTTGTTTCCTGTCACTGCTTTCACTCCCAGCACCACACCTCATCACAGTGTAGACCATGAAAATGCATCAGCTGACCACAATTCTGCTAGTGGAAGAACAAAAGAATCAACACCTAACCACTCCCACCCAGCAATGGCCAGTTTTGTTGGCACAATCAGGTTAGATGCAAAGCCACATAAATGTATTAAAGTATTACTTCACAAATTAATGTATTAGAAAACTGAGAGTATACATTTACAATGGCTTAACAATGGGGATGGGGAGAATACTGAGGTCCAGGGGCAGGAAAAGATAACTAGCTAAGTGGAAATAACCCACCTGTATGCCCTGCATTTTATTTTATTTTATTTCCCTGATGAAACTCTACTCAGGTGAAAATAAATTTGTTCAACTGGTGGAAAGACCACACAAATTTGGGTACACAAGACAAATGCAACGTGTGCTGCTTCTCTAAATAAGGAATGCAGTTTTCCTTTGACCCTAAGTTTTCACCCCAAGCATTTTGTTATTCTTCATATCCTTCCAGCCACTTTAATCCACCCTTGTTGTTGTTGTTAGTTGCAAAGTCGTGTTCCACCCATCACAACCCAATGGACAATGTTCCTCCAGGCCCTCTTGTCCTCCACCAGCCTCTGGAGTCCACCCAAGCTCATGCCCACTGCTTCAGTGACTCCATCCAGCCACCTTGTTCTCTGTCGTCCCCTTCTTCTTTGGCCCTCAATCTTTCCCAGCATTACATTCTTCTCCAATGAGTCCTTCCTTCTCATTAGGTGACCAAAGTATTTGAATTTCATCTTTAGGATCTGGTAATCCACCCTATTACTATTATTATTAATGTATGTAACTAGTTAATTCACACCTTAAAGGCTGAAATTTTCTGGCACCCAGCCAAACCTGGGTGCAACCTCTTCCTGAACAAATATCAGAATTATCTGCAATGGCCAGACATCATAAATCCTCCGTCAGAGGTATGGTTACCGTAGAATAGATTGAATCAGTGACTTTGAATGCCCAAGAATGAAGTATGATAGACACCACACTGCCACATATTGATTCTCCAATAGACCATGTTGTAAACATATCAATCCAGTTTGTCTCCAGAACTAGAGATCAATAAAGCGCATAAGGAAGCAAAATATATTGTCAGTTACAAATGTACATGAAGTTTGCTTTAAGACTATTTTTTATTAATGAATACTGTCATCCTTAACTAGCATAGTCAAGAATCAGGAGTGTACATGCTCCTGGTGGAAGGAGCCTGCAATTAACATTTTTCGAGAGCCTGTGGGCTATGGGTGTAAGCAGGGAAGAGGCAGGAGCTGTTTAATTCTTCTGGAAAAGATTTTTCCTCCCTAAATTTTAAGGGAATTTTTTAAAAAAGCACATTCAGACTATTTTTAGGGTTCTACGATTTCATTTTTGTGTCTCAAAATGACCAAAAAATTTGCTGATTTTCAGTAACTGTGGTCAGAGAAGAGTATAAAAGGAATCAAAGAGTATTAGCAAATAGGCCACAAGTCACAGAAAATCCAGCCATTATGACCACCAGCTATTTCTAGTCGTCTTATCATATCTATCTGCATGACTTAACAATGCAATTCTATGCATGTCTTCTCAGAAGTAGACCCAAAAAAAGTACTAGCTTTAAAATCTGAAAAAAAATATGTGGGATCAATTTGGTCAGGAGTTCACAACTTTTGAGGTCCAGAGATACATTTGGGATTTTGAGGGGACGTTTTGCTCAAGATTCATTTATGGCAGGCCTGTCTAATTCTAAACTGGGTTTCATGGTAGGCAATTAGTAGGGTGTAAATGTTAGACATCGGGACGCGGTGGCTCAACGGGTAAGGCAGCTGAGCTTATTGATCGGAAGGTCAGCAGTTCAGCGGTTCGAATCCCTAGTGCTGTGTAATGGGGTAAGCTCCCATTATTGGGTATTTGGTTTTTTAAACTTTAAGAACAATGTTGTTTGGTTTTTCTGGTTTTAATCTGGCTGTAAACCACCCTGAGTCCTCGGAGAGGGGCGGTATATAAATTTAATCAATCAATCAATAAAATAAATAAATAAATTTTACAGGATCCTTCCCCTGGAGTGGGGTGGGAATGGAGATTTTATAGGATCCTTCCCCTGGAGTGAGGGATTGGAGATTTTACAGGATCCTTCCCCTGCCATGCCCATCAAGTCATGCCCACCAAGCCGTGCCACGCCCACAAAGCCATGCCACGCCCACAAAGCTGTGCCACACCCATCAAGCCAAACCCATAAAACTTGTAGTAAACATTTTTGAAAGCCACCACTGACCACTATGAGTTGTTTAGAAAATAAAAGTATATGGTGTTGTATAGTTCATATTTAGTTCTTGACTTCCTTCCGTTGTACAAGAAATCCTCGATTTGCAGGAGTTCATTTTGTGACCATTCAAAGTGACAAAAAGGAACCGGGAAAAAGGGACGTGTGACCATTTTCCTCACTTATGACCATTGCAGCATCCCCGTGATCAAAATTCAGATGCCTGGTAACTCATATTTATGACGGTTGCAAAATGAGGAGTGGAAGCATACTCTTAATTCTCCAAGGAGATTCCTTTCAGCATGTAGATATGTGAACAGCAATTTAGATGTCTAGAAGGTTTACCCTGGAGTTTCTTTTCCAGGATTCTGCCGTGATACTAAAGGATCAATATTCTATTCCAATTTTTTTTTCTTCAGAAGATCGATCGTGTGACGACTGAGCTTGACGCAACAAACAAAAGGCCACAAAGCATAAACAAGCAGTCTTTAGTTCCAAAAACTCAAATGCTTTCTTTCCCGCAATATTGCTTCCCTTTCAAAAACGAAGTGGATAAATGCCAAGATGAACTTTGGCTGCAGTCCAAAGGTAATCGTAGGGAAACACAAACAAACCTGGCTTGGGAAATCTTACCCAGGAGGACAAGGTCAGCGAGAAACTATAACCGCAAATTCAGCCTTTGACTCCCGCACTTCTAATCTCAAACTGGCTAGTTTTAAAGGTTTCAGCTCAGCTGTTCCGATTCCTCACTTCCTCCCGAGTAGACCTTTTTCTAATGCTCTCTTGTTCTTTCGTCTCTGTCTTGGATCATGTAAGGGTGCTGCTCCCAGTTCCTCTGAGCTTCCCCCTCTCTGGCTCTGCCCCTAGTTCACTGGATCCAGCCTGGGCCTGCTCTTCCCTATTCTCATCCTCAGCTCCAGCCTCCCCCTCACTGCTCTTTGTCTTTGAAATGGAGATGAGCACCGCCCCCCTAGAGTCGGAAATGACTAGCACATATGTGCGAGGGAAACCTTTACCTTTATATCTGTAATATCAGATTTCTACTACTGGTTCTCCAGAACTGGTCAGAACCTGCTGAAACTCACCTCTGAAACCAAGGCTCTCAGAAGTCTAACCTCATGGGCTGGGTTGGATCATTTGGACTGGAAAAGGGAATCAGCACCAAATTGTCCATCCCACTTCCTCTATACTGGTCAGTCTAATGTCCTCATGACTTATCATTCCTGAATTTATGGCCCAAGCCTCTTATTCTCCCATAGACCTATCCACACCTGAGCTTTCAGAAAAATACTTCTCCAACCATATCCTTCAAGTATCTCCCCATAAGCTGTGAACCAGCTGTCAAAGGCCACTCCAATCAGATCTGGGAAACCTTATCTAGATTCGAATTTAACAAAAGCAGCTTCTGTTTATCTCTTCTATGAGAATGTTTTCACACCAAGACTCAGCAGAAGTCTTCCTGTTCTTTCTACTATAGGCAAAAGGATGTTACTGAATCCTTTTATCCAGTCTAGATACCAAAATGTCTTCTCCAAATGCTTTTGGGAAATTTTAAATTCATCAAGGGGACAAGATTTTGTATTTTTGTTCCCCATTGGCAATGACACTTTTCAAACTCCTATCTGTATTCATTTCTTAATCTATACTGAAGCCAGGAGGGAAATATTATCTAGCCAGCTCTGGCATGTTGAATTTTCTACAAAGGGTTATAACAAAGACTTTTTTTTCAATTAAAATATATGCTTATGGCTATGGGGACAAACTTTGCACAGCCTGGGGGAAAAGATACATTACTAAAGCTTGGGAATTTAAACTTGGAAAATATACAGCATTTGTGAAACTAACAGTGTTAGTCTAATTAAATTTAAACAAAAATGGCTTTCACAGATGCCAATCATCATGCAGTGAGACAAATGCAAACATTTAGGGTATTGTTTCCAACGTTTACAGTTTATGTATAAACATGGCAAATTATATTTTACTAACTTTGTATTAATTGTATAGTAAGTACTTTATACAAATTAATTGCATAGTATTTTTATCCATTGATTAAATTACCAGTATATGTTTGTTTCAAACAAAAAAATAAAAAGTGTTTTTCATAGAATAAAATCTAAAAATAGTAGTAGAATGAGTAGAAGGCAAACTATTCTGGACAAATAATACTTTCTCAACAGAACTACCTATTTTATTCCTTCTTGTTGCGGGAATTTGAATGATCATTAAAATGGATGCAAAAGCAAATAAAGTAAAAGTGCTACTGATTGACAGCCTTATAAAATTATTTTAACAACCCACAAAAAGCTTTTATAAGCTGAATATTTTTTGCATCATAAAAGTCATCCCTGTATATAAGAATTCAGTGATTTCCAAACATGATTAGTATTGCATATGCTGTGAAGGCAAATTGGGTTAGTTGCCTGAAGACTCTTTTACTGTCTAGACTCTAAAGTTTGAAGAAAATAAACACAATAAAGAGTAATGGGGAAATAATATTCCAGATTATATTAAACTGAGTCCCACAAACTTTCTGTTAAAAATATCTTAGTTGAAATTTATAGGAATACTGAAGAGAGAAAAAAATGTTAAGTCTTGAAAAAGTTGGACAAATACATACCAATGCTTTTCAATGTGAATTAATCATTAAGTGTTGTACCTTATGATTATTGACGAACATATCTTTTCTTTTATGTACACTGAGAGCTTTTGCACCAAGACAAATTCCTTGTGTGTCCAATCACACTTGGCCAATACAAAATTCTATTCTATTCTATTATGTCCTAGAAACTGATGTAGCTAAAAGTCATAGTTACATTAAATCATCTGACTGAACTCAGTGAATAATCGTCTAGGACCATGATGGCGAAACTATGGCACACATGCCACAGGTGGCATACAGAGACATATCAGTGGGCATGCGAACTGAGCTCCGGTAAACATGCATGCACCAGCCAGCTGATTTTTGGGCCCTCTGGGCCCACAGGAAGTCAGGAAACATGCTATTTCCTGCCTCCAGGGGGCCTCTGGGTTGGTGGGGAAGGCTGTTTTTGCCCTCCCCAAGCTTCTAGAAAGGCTCTGGAGTCTGGGGAGAGTGAAAAACTGGCCTACTGTGCCATTGTGTGTCAAAAGCAGGGGGGGTCATGTGCAGGGGAGTGGGGTACATAGAATTATGGGTTTGGGCATGCGAGCATGTGACCTCCCCATGCTCTCTCTGTTTTTGGCACATGATGGCAAAAAGGTTAGCCATCATTGGTCTAGGATACACAGATACGAGAGCTAAATACTTACATTTATCAGAATTACAGGTGTTCTTGTGTTCTGTAAGATATTTCAGACATAGTACTTAAACTACATGTTTTGGTAGATAAAGTGGCAAAGGACTCCCCCCCCCCCCATGTTTGGTACCCTGCTCAAAATTTGAAGGCAGATGTCCAGGGATGCCTGTAGAAGAAGAACCAGGAGATTTTTGGCAATCCAATGGCAATTTTAAGCAACTTTCTCCAGGCAGAGTACCCTCTGGTTTTCAGGAATTAAAATTCTTATGCCAGCTACAGAATTCTGGGAAGTCAAATCCACACTTTTTCCAGAGATATGTGAGTAATATATCATTATTGTATAAGAATCTATCCAGTTTAGGGTTTTAGTCTGTTAGCAGGTTTGTCTACAGATCAACAAGAGAACAAATGGATGCAACTGGGCAGTTGAAATCCTGGTCTTTTTAAAACATTCTCCATACACACTTAAAAAAGGGCTTCCATCATTTTGACTCTGTTGATCCCTTTGTGAATGTCCCTGCTTGTAAACTGCTTGCAAACTCAAACAGGTCAGTTGACATGGTTAAGATCCAGTAGCAGTTGGAATCTTAGGAAGACTCTTTCTCTTTCTCTTTCTTGTAAGGTGGAATAAGAGAAACGTGAACAGCTGAACAAGTTTCTCTCTGCCATATCTTTTATTCTTATGAGCCACAGTGGTGCAGTGGTTAGAATGCAGTATTGCAGGCTACCTCTGCTTACTGCTGGCTGCCTGCAATTTGGCAGTTCAATTCTCACCTGCTCAAGGTTGACTCAACCTTCTATCCTTCCGAGATCGGTAAAATGAAGACTCAGATTGTTTGGGGCAAAATGTTGACACTGTAAAATAGGGCATAGCCAAAACTTGGTTCAGCCATCCACTCCGGCCGAATAACGGCCCATTTGGTAATATCCGGAACCAACATTTTTTTTGCCCCGGTTCCAGATATTGAGGGCTTGAAGCAGTAGGAGAGGGCAATGGTAGAAGCTGCGCCCCAAAGCACCCACCGCTTCAAGCACTATTTTTTTTTCTCTCTCTCTCCCGTTGTCCGAGGGAGCCGCTGCCACCACCTGTCAGCCACCCTTGTTTGTCATGAGGGAAAAAGCAGCTGCCGCTCTGGATGGAAGATGGCAAGCTGCCGCCTCCTCTGCTGGCCAAGGGACCCCAAGAGGGAGAAGATAAGCCAGCAGAGGAGGAGGCAGATTGCCATCTTCCATTCAGAGCGGCAGCTGCTTTTTCCTTCAAGACAAACTAGGGTGGCTGGTGGGTGGCAGCGGCTGCTCCCTCGGACAACGAGGGAGGGAGGGAGAAAAGTACCAGCATTTAGTTCTGGGCTGCAAGGGAGGACAGCTGGCCAGAGATGGGAGAGAGAGGATTGGGAGCTTAGGAGCTGCCAAACTCGATGACGACGCCTTCTTAAACCTTCCCCCTGTTGGCGCGGAGCATCTTGTGGCGACTGGGAGGAGGCTCTCTCGGTGCGGGCGCTTCGCCGCTTTCCAGGCTGGCTTTTTTCTCTCACTTGTTGTGAGGGAAAGGGAGAAAACCAAAGCCTGCTCCCTCAGGTCTTCCTACTAGGCTGCTTGAAGAGAGAAGTCTTCCCCACCCAGGCTTGCTTTGATTTACAAAGGGAAGACGAGCTCGGCTGTAGAAGCTGTGCCCCAAAGCACTCACCACTTCAAGCATTGTGCCAGAGGCTTCAGACAATGACAGAAGCCTCTGGGGCAGGGCTTGAAGCGGTGGGAGACAGCAACGGTCCTGAAATCCTCAGGGGAATAGAGGAGCTTTGGGGCAGAGCTTCTGCTGTCGCTGTCATATACAACATCCGGATCCGGATTCGGAATCTGCAAATAGGGACCTAAATATCCGGATTCGGGTATCCGGTGAAGAATACACATTTGGTTATGCCCTACTGCAAAACACTTAGAGAGGGCTGTAAAGCATGGTGAAGCAGTATATAGGTGCTCTTGCTATTCCAAACAAAATCAAGGGAGTTAATTTGGAGTTTTTTTCTGAAACATGTTTTCCTGTTTCTCAGGGCCAAATAAACTTTTCTCTTCCCAAGGCCAGGCCTATATTCCTGCACACCATCACACCCATTTTTTCAATTTTTCCTTGATGGACTTGCAAACATACTCTAGTTTGCCTTCTCCACTGGACATATTAAAATCTCAATAGCCTCTTATTTGAGATTTATTGAGAGAGTTTATTTTATTTTGTGTTTGGTTTATTTTGTTAGTTTGTTTCTTTTTTAAACATTATTTTCTGCATCTGCATATACCGTATTTTTCGGACCATAAGACGCACTTTTTCCCCAAAAAAACATGGGGGAAAATGTTTGTGCGTCTTATGGTGTGAATGTGTACCCTGGAGTAAGTCTGAGTTCCTGTTTGGGCGGGGAGGACGGTGCTGCGCCTTGGGAGCGAGGCTGAAGAGGCAAGAGCGAGATCGGGCGGGAAGTGGCTGAGGGAAATGTGGGTGCCGG
>JANHFP010004997.1:161909-172060 GCA_032468135.1 Calamaria suluensis
CTCCTGGTCTTGTTTTTACTGACTGTATAGAGCTTCTCCATCTTTGGTTGCAGAGCACATAGTCAATCTGGTTTCTGAATTGACCATCTGGTGAGCTCCATGTGTAGAGTCGTCACTTGGGTTGTTGGAAAAGAGCGTTTGCTATGACCATCGTACTCTCTTGACAAAATTCTATCAGCCTGTGTCCTGCTTCGTTTTGTACTCTCAAGGCCAAAAGTGCCAGTTATTCTGGGTATCTTTTGGCTTCCTGCTTTAGCATTCCAGTCCCCCATGACGATAAAGACATCATTTTTGGGTGTTAATTCTATAAGGTGCTGTAGGGTTTCATAGAAGCAATCAATTTCATCCTCTTCAGCCCCAGTGGTTGGGGCATAGACTTGAACTACTGTGATATTAAATGGTTTGCCTTGGATTCGAACTGAGATCATTCTGTCATTTTGGAGATTGTATTCCAGTACTGCTTTCCCTACTCTTTTATTGACTATGAAGGCTACTCCATTTATTCTGAGGGATTCTTGCCCGCAATAGTATACCTGATGGTCATCTGAATTAAATTCACCCATTCCTGTCCATTTCAGTTTGCTGATTCCTAAGATGGTGATGTTCAGTCTTGTCATCTCTTGTTTGACCACATCCAGCTTGCCTTGATTTATAGTTCTTCATTCCAGGTTCCTATGGAGAAAATATCTTTGCAGCATCGGACTTTCTTTTCAGCACCAGATACATCCACAGCTGAGCTTCCTTTCGGCTTTGGCCCAGTCGCTTCATTCTTTCTGGTGCTTCTAGTACTAGCCCTCCACTCTTCCCCAGTAGCATATTGGACACCTTCTGACCTGAGGGGCTCATCTTCCGGCGTCATATTGTTTAACCTTTTGGTACTGTCCATGGGGTTTTCATGGCAAAAATACTGGAGTGGGTTGCCATTTCCTTCTCCAGTGGATCACGTTTTGTCAGAACACTCTTCTATGACCTGTCTGTCTTGGGTGGCCCTGCACGGCATAGCCCATAGCTTCATTGAGCTACACAGGCCCCTTCGCCACGACAAGGCAGTAATCCATGAAGGAGTGTGAAGTGATAGCATTGCACTTGTAAGACCACACTTGGAATAGTGGGCCTAGTTCTGGTCATAATGTTCCAAAAAAGATGCTGGGATTCTAGAACAAGTGAGCAGTAAAAATGATAAGTGATGTGGAGGTTAAATTGTACAATGAACAGCTGAAGGAACTAGCTATGTCTAGTCTAACAAAGAAAAGGTTTAGGGTGATATAGCAGTCTTCCAATATTTGAGAGGCTACCACAAAGTGGTCAACCTATTTTTCAAAGCACCTGAAGGCAGGACAAGAAGCAACGGATGAAAGCTTATCAAGGACAGAACCAACCTAGAATCAAATTTCTTAACAGTGAGAACAATTAACCAGTGGAATGGTTTGCCTTCTGAAGTTGTGGTGCTCAGCTAGATTGGGCATCCAAGAATTAGACATAGATGGAGATTTAAGAGAGGAATTTGGGAGGCAAGTAAAAAAAAAACAATTAAAGTATGAAGTAGGCAAGAGATGGATGGATGATTCCTTTTTTGTTGTTACTCTGAGTTGCTTCTCTCCCACCCACCCCCATTCTTTTGTTCCCCTTTAGGCAGGTGACATGATTAGAAGTTAGACAGGAAAGAAAGAAAAAAGTTTCTTAATAAAGGCTGACATGATTAAAAGCTAGAATAAGTGATAGAAATAAGGGGAATATTACTGTATACATTTTTATTTTATAAAATGAAAGTAATCATGAGAAAATGTGGAATAATTGAATAATGATAGACTGCAACCTAACTGATGTACAGTATATTGTTATTAGCAATACATAAGTTGATTGAATGTAATTATGTTTAATCTGATTAGTTTCATTTGTATTGGAATGTATGGCGCCCAGGTGCCACACTGTTCACACATTGATTTGACATTTTTATAAAAATAAATTTTAAAAACCCTCGAAAAGTTGTGGTGCTCCATCACTGGAGGTTTTTAAGAAGAAACTGGACATCCCCTTGCCTGCTTGAGCAATGGGTTGTACTAGATGACCTTCAAGATCTCTTCCAACCCTGTTATTATTTGTTCCATATCCTCAACACAAGTGAGCCTGTTTTGCCCTATGTTATCATCCCACGTGCGATCTGTCTAGCGTTTGTGAAGAGGAGGTGGTTATGGCTTCTAGGAGATCCAGAATTGTGGAGCTGAAACTTTGAGAGCCTTCTCCATTCCCTTTCTTCCCAAATTGTTTGGCTTTTTCTCATGCATGAAGAATTTTGGAGAAGAACTCAATAATTAACTTTTGACCAAGTGATACATTTATAACATCTGGAAGTGTGGAAAGCAGGATGTGTGAAAAAAGTGGGAGTGAGTGGGTATTACTGGATCTCTAGAGAGCTGGAGGGATTGTAATTGTGTAGAGTTATAAAGTCGTATAGAAAAGAGAATTGACCTCCGCTTGGGGGGGAAGGGAATGCTTGTGCAGGAAATGCAGTTTGTGCCCTGGACTTTCCAGATGTGCTTTTGGCATTGAGACTGTAGCATCCATCCTAAATGGATAGAAATGGATTCCTGTTGATGTTCTGTCACTGAGCTTCTTTCAGATTTCACTGCATTGAGTCCTTTCTCCACAGGTGAAATCTATTCTAGAAACACCTTTAAATTCATCATCAAATCTATTGTGCTAATTTCCAAAGTTTCCATTGGGGTCTTTGATGTAGGATCTGTTGATGTTTGTACGCAGACTGCAGATTAAAGTTTAGATGCTGGAAAAGATGTTGGCCAGCAGCTCCCACATATGCTCATTAGTTGCTGTTTTGGTGGCAGAATGTTGGATCTAGACTCATGTTTGATCTGGATTCAAACTCTTATAGAGCTGTGAAGGCTCACATGAGACAGAATATCCTCCTATTCTTTAACAAACCTGACAGGCTGTTTAAGGATAAAATTAGCAGCCAGGAAAAGTGCATCTTACCTCGGAGTCTTTAATCAGGTAAAGGTTTTGCAAATATTGATAATGGGATTCATTTGCCTTTTTCCCTCTCCCCACCTTCTCAGCAATTCCAGAAGGAACAAGTTGACCCCCTTCAATTAAAGCTGCAGCAAGTCAATGGACTTGGACAAGGGCTTGTCCAGAGTGCGGGGAAGAACTGTGATGTCCAGGGTTTGGAGCACGATATGGAGGAGATCAACACCCGATGGAATACCCTCAACAAAAAGGTAAGTGCTGCATGGGCAGGTCCTGGCAAACATTTCCAAACAGGAACAGAATGGGATCCCAAGGTCTGGACTGGCCTCCAAATGCTGCTGAATTCCCCTGGCGGAAATGGGGCTGGGCTCAGTTGGGGAATAGCCTGTTGATGGTCCACTGGGCTGTTTGCAGGGCAGTACCTGGGCAGAGTCCTTGTCTGTGGAAACTCTGGCTCCCTCTGTGCTAGGTGTTGGAGGTGCCCATCTGCAAATGCAAGAGATCTTGGGATCTCTTGGGAGCAGCTGGCTATAAATGCTGATCAATCAAGAGCAAGAGCTGAGAACTGAGAATCCATTGACAGAGCCACCATCAGTTGTAATTTTTTTCCCTCTTGTTTCGTTTTTACTTTATTTTTAAGGTGCCCGTTCACAGTTCTAGTCAGTGACCATAATAAAAGTATCCATTCATTTCTCTGCTTGGCTGCATCCCTGTTCTAGGCACTGGTCATACTAGATAACGGGGGACTAGCAAGCATGTCTATCCTCACCCCCACCCTCCAACAGACTGCCAGGGTGCAGTCCTGAACTCTGTCTGGAGGAGAAAAACAAGAACTCCCTACCACAAGGAGCCTTCAGTGTATACATTGGGGAGGGGGTTGCCAATCAAGAAAGAGAAAGGAGGAGAGAGGCAACTTAACAAGTGTTGGAGGAAAATATCCATCTGGGTTCAGTTCCAAGTGGGGAAACAGACACTGGAAACATGGAGAATGCTTCGAAATATGGTTTAATGGTGGTCAGGAATCACATGGTTTGTGTTCCTGAGCAGAAAAGGGTTTGCATGTTTCAAGGTGAAGAACCAAAAAAAAACAAAAAAAAACAAGGCTGGAAGATGCTGAGTTCCTGAGTTTATACCCTCTATTGGGCCCCACCTTAGTGTTTCCTGTTCCTGTATAAGAAATGTATCCTGATTGGTTGTGAGACTCCCAGGAGGCGGGGGTTGTGACTAACTCTGTAGGCTGTCTCCCAAGCTTGCTTGAGCCTTGCCATGAGTTTCTGTGTCATGTGGTTAGTTTCTGTTGCTAAATGGGCCCTAATCGGAAATATAATAATCTGCCTTTTTAATATTTCCTAAAATATTCCATTCTTCTAGGAGAGGGGTGGGTGCTAACTTCCTACAACAGCAAGTCTTCTTTTCTCTTAGTGAATTACAAGCATGGGTTTAAAGGAGTAAATCTGCCAGAGAAAAAGAAGAACAAAGCTGGAAGGATTAACTGAACAGAGGAACTCTTTATAGGTGTCCAATGGGTTAAAAGCAGCCCCTTCCAAGAAGCGGCTAGTCTTCAAACGCACTGATGCTTTTCAGCATCCGCTTCTGCCGCCACTTGCACCTTTGGCCCATCTGTTCATTTTCAACAGCTCTTCTGTTCTTGTAAAAGTACTTAAGACAATTTTTCCCCCTCCTCAGGTAATTTGGGGAGGGGGGGAAAACCTCTCATCCTCCAGTTTGGCAAAGTGCTAGAGAAGAGAGCGCTATGGCAGATGGCATTAAAGTACAGACAATTGTCCTTTTTTTTTTAATTTGCGTCATCAAACTTAATAGTCACAGAATATAAAGAGTTGGCACCACCCAGGCACTGAATGTGCATGAAGCTCTAATAGGAAAATACAAATGCACCCTTCCTTGCCTAGTAACTTAAGAGTAACCGATTAGGAAACATATAGATTGATTATCAGTCAGCTAGGAATTGTTTTGCCCCACATAATGAAGCAGTTTACATATTTGCTGATCTTTTTCCCCCCAAAGCATATGGGGAATGAATCATTACTGGGGCAATTCACTTGTGGTTACCGCATGAATGTTTTCCAGTGGTGATGCTTTGATGCTTTGTTTGTCCTGTTATAAAACGTATTTATGACCTAAGTGTGATCTTCTGGATCCGAATATTTGCTTTAAAATCAAAGCCCCAGCATACTAATTCAGCTCAAACCCTCCCCCCTTTACACACACCTAATTTTTCAAAGCCACGCTGAATATTCAAAAGCTAAAAATGAAGGAAAGGAGTTAACGTTAATTAATATTTGAGGCAGTAAAATAAAAGCAACTGTGAAGCTAATTTTGCAGGACAATTAATCATGAGCCTTGCTAATTACACAAGGGATTTTGCAAATGATTTTTTTTTCTGCAGGTAGCAGGATAAAAATGATAATCCGTTACCCATCAAAATCATTGGCTTCTCACCAATGTCCTCCGCAAGAGCAATTAGTGGAAACAGCAGAGCCCCAGTAATTGCATGTCAAGAGAGGGGAATGCTAGAATTTTAATTGCTCCAAATAAAGACCACTTACACCTGGTTGTCCAAAACAATGCAGTAAACCAGATTAACAGGTAACCACTTCCAGGTGCCATATAAATATAGCTGCAGGGAAACAGCAGGGTAGCACCGAGACTTCCCATTCCTAGCCTTCTTTTCAGGCTGAACAGTAGGCTCGCCTGAAAAAGATAAGACTAGCCAAAGAAGGAACTATGGGTAGAAATGCGTGGCTTGGAAGAAAATAAAGAGGTTGTTGACTTGAATTTGGCTCTTAGTGGTTTCATGGATGTGTCGTTGCGGCTTTCTTGTCGATAGAAGTAGCTTATCATGGCCCTCACTGGTGAAATTTGCTCAATTTCACATTTAGCGCACACCTCATGGTTCCCCCTGAAAACTTAAGGTAAAGGTAAAGGTTTCCCTCGCACATATGTGCTAGTTGTCTCCAACTCTAGGGAGCAGTGCTCATCTCCATTTCAAAGATGAAAAGCCAGCGCTGTCCAAAGACATATCCGTAGTCATGTCTTGATTTAACACCAAAGGCGCACGGAACGCTGTTACCTTCCCACCAAAGGTAGTTCCTATTTTTTCTACTTGCATTTTTTTTGTGCTTTCAAAGCTGCTAGGTTTGCAGAAACTTAAGCAGGTCCAACTCTGCTTTTGAGCCCAGAAGAAGACTAGTTAGGTGTATGAGATGTTTATTCTTTTACATTTTGCCAGATGTCTATTAAGAACATACATTTTTTTACCCAAAAATGTTTTCAAAGTGATGAGCTCTGAATTTCACATATTTAAGAATCACTAATATTTTTTTAAAAAATGAGTCATCTTATAATTAAAACTTAGAAGTTTCAAGAGTATATAAATTCCTATATTTTGCTTATGGTTGTCTTCTCTCATGGTCTTGTGATTCCAGTTTGCCACATTTGTTGTTTTGCCATGTTTGATTAGATGTGCCAGATTCCAGGGGTGGGTTCCACTTACCTTTACTACCGATTCTCTTCTTGTGTGTGCGAAGCATGTGCTTGCTCGCAACCAGCATGCTCTGTGCGCTCCACGCATGTGCAATAGAGCGCAAACCAGCATGCTTGGTGCACGTGTACGCTGAATGTGCTCTCTGCACATGCACATTGGAGCTTGCATGGCAAATGTGCTCTATGCATGCACAGTAGAGCACATTCAGTGCATATATGCCAAAGCATTCTGGTCTGTGCTCTACTGCGCATGCTGACAACAGTTTTGGAGATGCAAGGCGCGGCAATGAGCTCTGCCATGCCGATTCTGCTGCAAAAAAAAAGGAAAAAAAAAAGGAAAAATTGCACAGGGGCATGGGGGAGGGCCAAGCTCAAAATGGTAGGAACTGGTTCGGTGATGTCATCCGGTCAGGGCTACCAGCTCGCCCGAACCGGGAGGAATCCATCACTGATGGATTCCCTTAACAACCAGGTGGTTTGCTTAATCATATGATTCACTTACCCATCTCAGTAACTCCCTTTATGACTGTCGTAAAAATGAGCCTGATATTACATGATGCCTTGATTTATAACTGCAACAACTCATGGCCAAAATTCCAGGATCCATTGTGATTATAATTTAAGGACTGCTCTTCTCTGAATAAAATGAATACTAAGTATCACATAGAGCAAGGGTCCCCAACCCCCGGTCTGTGGACTGGCACTGGGCCACGGCATGCCAGAAACTGAGCTGTACAAACAAGCAAAGCCCCATTCATGGGATGCAGGTAGCACTTGAAGCCACAGCCCCTCTGGTCCATAGAAACATTCTCGATGGAATCAGTCGCTGGCACCCAAAAGATTGTACTCCACTGATGTAGAGTAGAGACCCAGTTTGCTATAGTGGTTAAGGCACCAGACTAGCAATGGAGGGACTATATAAGTTCTAGTCCTGCCTTGGGTTCAAAGCCAAGTGTGGGTGGCAACTCTAGGCAGTTGCCAAGAGTCAATACTGACTCAAAGATACAAAAATAAATAGAAAATAGTTATTCTTTGAAAAAGTATATAATTTTTCCTTTTAATTAAGACAGGTTTTGAAATCTTACAACGGAGTAAAAATCGTTGAATATAATGGACTTACTTCTGAATAATCCTTGAACCACCTATGACTTTTCATTCTTACCGGTTTCCATTATTCCTTAGGTTTTCTCTCTGTCTCTGACAGCACTCTTAGAGGGTGAACTTCCCGTTGTTAATGTTCTTTGTTGGACAGGAAGCTGACGGCACTTACTTCGACTTGCCTCAGGATGATTCTACAAATGTTCATTATAGGCTGGTTTATTATACTGCAGGAACTTAAATGATGAATGGGTTCCTGAGAGCTCCTTAAATTCTTGAATTACCCAAAAGAGCACAGGTGGTTCTTAGTTTTCAAGAGATGATTCAGGAGATAATTGTTAGGATGGCTTTTTTTTCCACAGGAAGAATCCTTGTTGTCCAATTATTTGCATACATGTCTGACAAATGGCAATGTAGGGGTGTAAAGTGGTTGTTTATAACCAAAAATCTTCCTTCCCTGCCAGCCACTTTTATTTCATCTTCCCTAAGCTGAAATCCTTTGAAAATGTGTTTTTGGAGCAAAGCATGCTGTCACCCATATGCCTAGCTCCCCCCCTCTTTTAAATAAACTTACCAAAGCCTTCTTGTCAAGTTCAAATGACACCTTTGGGAATAAACTGAAAAACAGTACAGTTTAGTGGTGTTCTCTTTTAATATAACTGGAATATGTTTCCAATATTCAGCTGTGGAATAAATTTCTGAGATTCGTTATTAGAGTAGAGATGATACAATTCAATTGCTTAATCTTGATGAGGTGCTTCAAAAGCTGATGAATGAATGCTAATGATATATTGGATGGAAAGCTTTGTTGTTAATATGGGACCATCAGATTTAATAGGATCTTGAAAGCTGGAGAGTTCCAATTTTAGGCAACAGAAGTGTTCAATTTCCACCAAAGTAGATGACCTCTTCTCTCTCACTCTTCCCAATAAAAAGTACCTGGAATGGTTTTGACCCCTGAAGAAGCTATTTACTGAAAATTACTTCTGTGGCTTACTTTGTTTGTAGACATATAGAGTTTAGCTGTAGATATGTAGTTATGCCAAAACATCTTTTGGATGTTTTTTGGAAATCCAGAGTTTATTTATTTATTTATTTTAAAAAATCAAGTTTCCCCATACATACATGTTTCAGAGGGACAGTGAATCAACACACAAATCTTTCTCTCATTCCTCCTTTTTCTTCCTGAAACAACCTTTTAGCAGAGTTGGGAGACAGAACGAACTGGCAGATTACTCCTGAGCTCATCCTCTGTCCAGGGGTTTTGGAATAGATGCATAAGAAAATTCTGCTGCAAAGATATGAGGGGTGGGAGATGGGGGATTTAGATTTCCTGTTCCAATCAGACAAAAAATAATAATCACAGTCTGGTTGGAGTTTATATTTCCAATCTATTAAAACTCTATTGCAGTTCACATGCAGAAAACTGGGCTGTTTAAGAGGAGATTCTGATCAGGCGAATCACAGGAGCTGCAAAGCAAAAGTAGCTGTTGCCTTCAGCAGGAGGAGCCCTGCATGGATTTACCTTGGATCTTGTAGCTTCTCAGTATGACTTGAGAATTCTAGAACAGGCTTTGCATATTTATAAGTCAGGAGGAGCTGATCAGACGTCCTTCTAATACCATCAAGAATTTTTCAATGATTTGTCCTATCTTCTTTATGCTCTTCCACCTGCCATTTAATGTAAGTCCCAAACACGTTTAGTTATCATATGGTAGAATTTAAATGCAAATGTTTTGGATTGTAACATCTGGATACTGCATTATTCTCCCTGAGTATGTAGAAAACAACCATTTTAGCTGTTCCTAAGCATGGTTCCCAAACATAGTCTGTATTTTGCAAATGGAACAGATGATATGGACACAGTCCAGTTGTAAGTATCTGGCAAACAGGTGTTTCGTTTTGGATTAGCTGACTAGGGACACATTTAATGAGTTTTCAATGGAAAGTGAAAGGGGGAACTGGCTAGCCCCCTACTAACATTCACAGACCTAATTTGCTCTTTCTTTCTTCACTAAAAAAGGAGGGTGAGGAGAGAAAGAAAAACTACTGTGCAATAAATATAAATTTCCAATTTTGTGTATGAAACAGTTTAGCTTTAATAATGAAAAAAATGTTAGCAAACAGATGCAGATATTGTAGAATATTGTAAAGAATTATTTTATTCCTCTTCATCTATTTCTCTTTATCATCCATAATGAGCTATGGATGATGAAGAGAAATAGATGAAGAAGAATAAAATAATTCTTTACAATATTCTACAATATCTGCATCTGTTTGCTAACATAAAATGACTCATTATCTTTCTGTCTCTCTGTGTGTGTCTCCCTGTCTCTCTATTTCTCTCTCTCTCCCTCCATGCTTCCCTCACCACCACCCCCTCTCTATGGGATCCTTGGTGCTTTCTAAGCTTGCTTGTTTTCTTGCAAAAAGCAAGAGAGCATTAGGGACCCCTTATTTCAACCCTGAGTTACAAATATTCTCCTTTATTGGTATCTATCTATCTATCTATCTATCTATCTATCTATCTATCTATCTATCTATCTATCTATCTATCTATCTAT
>JANHFP010004997.1:288746-299098 GCA_032468135.1 Calamaria suluensis
TAAATGTGCTGGATTTGTTTTTAAAACCCTTCGGAAAACGGTCCCCCTTCCCCCCCCCCCACGTTGTGTGTTGTATTTTTGCAGTCCCTGAGAAAAAATGCCATTGTGTATGATTCCCCAATTACGAATTGTTGAATGCTGCTTCTGTGAACCTTGTGGTTGAGAAATAGTACTAAATACTGCACAGTTAAGGTTTCTTGTCTGTGACGTCTGCCACCCCACCCCACCGAAGTAATATTGTATGTACGTCGCCAGCTCGCCGCAAAAAAAAATAATAGCATAAGTGCTACGGTTAATTTTTCTGTTTAAGCAGGATTTGAATGATTTCGGTATGAAAGCCATTGGGAGTTTTTTTTAATCGTTCTTGAAAGTGGTGCTTAATGTTTCTGTTTGAAATCAATATCTTTTTTCTTCTTCTTGAGGCTATGAGTGCATTGTGCTGGTTTTTTCTATCTTAGGTTTAATGAATCTTTAGATTCTTGAATGACTAATATCCAAACCTAAGTTCTGTAATTACATTAAAAGTGAATAATCCTGTTATGTCTTTTGAGTGCTCTTCACACTTGTAAGCATCACAGGATTAGTATACTGTAATTAAATTCTGCTCTTTTTGAATCCAGGTGTGACATAAAAGTCAGTAAACTATATAATAAGGTTGGAATATATTAACTATCTGGATCCTTTATTTCTGAATTGTTTAATTTATCCTCATACCATAGCCACAATTTTAAAAACTGTCTTTTTTGGCCTCTGCCACATAAATTGCCAAACTAAATTCCAATTTTTAGGAAATCATTAACCTATGCACATCTAAATTGCAGAAAAAACAGACAGCTATGACTGTATGTCACCAACTTGCTTGGGAAAGTATGCCACTCAGTTGAGTTTCAAGTAGCCTGAAGTATATGTGATTGAACCTAAAACAATTCATGGGGGTATAATAATTTGGGGCATAAAATGTAGAAAATATGTTTTGATTGTCAAATGATTCAACTAGAAAACAGTCTTGTTCAACAGGAATGCAAGGTGATAAGATGACTTTTACCACTAAAGATCAGTGATCCTAAGGTTCTAGCTGCTTCTTTCTTGCTGAAATCAATTCTGTGCGACTCTGCTGGGGCTTGCTATTATGTGTGGTTTCTAGGCTTGCATTCTCTTATCTTTTCCAAACTATAATTTGGGAACATATGTCAGCAGCTAATGCTTCTGTGTCACCTATAGTTTTGAAAGAAAAAGCAGAAAGGGTCTTGTATTTCTTGGTTTTTCTTTTTTCTGGCCTTATAGAAGGGAGAGTTTCCTATTTGTATTAGTAGCCCACAGTTTTAAATTTTCATCTACCCATTTTTAAGTAGGCAGGTATAATGTGAAGGCAAAATGGATGCAAAGATTGTCCAAGTTATGTCCCATTTTAAACTTTCTATTTGAAGAAAAGTTTTATTTGCATATCAGAATCTTAGCAAGAAAAGAGATCAAAGAAAGTATACAAAAGTATATTAAAACCCAATAATATTTTTAATTGGAGAGGGTGGGAATTTTTGTTATAATCTATACCAGCTTCAATTCTACTTATAATTCAATTAGTTCAGAATTGTAAGCAATTATTTTAGCTGACTGCAATTTTATCAATTTTAGATTCAACTCTCTCATATCTATAGTCTTGGGATAATGTGTTTATTATACAGTTATATAACCCTTCCCAGTTAATAGAAGTATTTCTGATGGACATCAGAAACATTCAAACTTGGTTAAAAGAATGATGAGGTAGGACAGCTCTATGAAATACCAGAAAAATGCTCAAACCTCTGAAGGCAAGGAGTTCCAAAGGACAGAGATTGTAACAGAGGACTTGCCATTTTGACTTTTATCTCAGTGGTGATACAGTGGTTGGAAAGCAGTATTGCAAGCTAATTCTGCTGATTGCCCACTGCCAGCAGTTCAAGTCTCATTGGCTAAAGGTTCTGAGCTCGATAAAATGAGAACCCAAATTGTTGGGGGCATATGCTGACTCTGCAAACCACTTTGAGAGGGCTGTAAAGCACTGTTAAGTAGTACATAAGTCTTACTGCTATTGCTATCCCCAATAACTTCACATCATAGTGTGAAGGATTTTTTTGAGATTTTTTACCCAACAGTTAGGTTCACCTCTCAAGGCAGTACTTAATAACTTGGTGCAATGGAAGTGCTGTTTTTGAATGTGAAATGTCTAATAATTTGTTAACTCTTAATAAATTTGGCCATAGTGAAATACTAGTGCCCAGTTATTGCTGCATTTAAATGGTGCATTTTAATTAATATATATCTGAGCAAGGTCTTGAGTAATTATATGCACAAGCTTGATTTAAGACATTGAGAAGCTGTTTTCCAAATGCTCAAGATAGTAGTGTTCAAAGCATTCCTATAGCAAAAGCCTTAAAGTATGAATAACCCCTCCCAGATCTAAAGATCTAGAATAACAGTCAAGAGGAATATCCAAGATAATATCAAGATGGTCTTGATTCTCTCCCCCCTGCTGGGATTTGCTTCTTTAGTCCTTATTTTTTATTTAAAAATACATTAGTATTATATATTTATATACATGAGTTGATAATAGAAACCCATCCTTTTTACTTATTTATTCTCTCATACAGTGACATTACTTAAGCTAAAGTGGCTCCAATATATTGTCCATTGAAAATTAGGGCCCCTTTATTTGGTATGAGAGTAAGGAGAAAACTCACAGGAACTCCTACTACTTGTTACCTAGGTTAAAAGGAGCAACTGAGTCAGAACACACTCCCAAAATGGCGTGTAAAGAGGAGAGAGAGGATGAAGATTACAAGAGAAGGGGAAGAAGATCCTCACAGGTGGAATATTTTTATGATTTTGGCGTTTTTACTTGAGTTAACTGGAGTCAGTTTTTGCTTGCTGCTGCTTTAATCGGTCTATGTGGCTCGGATTTCACATTGCACTACTCTGTTCTGCTTCGCTTTTGAAAATACATCCTTTCCTTTTCCCAGTATAAAGGTTTACAGAAAGTGCATTATTATATGCATAATTCTATAAATTTATGCTATTGTAAAGGGATTAATTTGAGAACTATTTCTAAATAAAACTGAAAATTGTAGTTAAAATATTAAAGTCCAGAAACAGGCAATATTGGTGGTTCTGTCTGCTTGAATGGGCATGTCTGGTTGACTAAAATCCATGTTGCTTTGAGGAGGTAACTAATTACAAGTAGTCCCCAATTTATAACAGTTCATTTAGTGAACATTCAAAGCTGCAAAGACAGTAACGTATGACCATTTCAGAGTTATGATTGTTGCAGGATCCTCATTGTCATGTGACCAAAGTCAGAGGCTTGGCATATTTATGATGGCTGCAGTGGTCTGGGGTCTGCTGTTGCATCAGTATTGTTCCATAAAAACTATAACATTCAGAATTAAAAATTTATATTCTTAAAAAAAACATTGTATCTGTTTCATATAGTAAAAAACTGAATCCAGACTCAAAAGAGTTGCATCATTCAAAACTAGGTCAAATACATTTATGAATTGATAGATCAACTTACTTGAATAAATACCTGAATCTTTGGGTTATGTAATATTTACATACGTTCAACAATTAAGCTGTTTTTGCAAACTATGACCATCTGTTGAAAATTAATTATAGAAATTGTAATTGTTAACAGTATTTAAGCAAATTACCTTCAACATCTTTGAAGTAATCAATATATGCTTTAAATAATAAAACTTTAAGCTATAATTGAAAATTCCTCCTTGTATTCATTACAGTTTCTAACTTATAACATACTTATAAGGAACTGCAAGAGCTTGCTACTGTCCACAGACAGATGGCTTGTGTAACCTGCATAAATGTATCTTAAGGGATTAGTGAGAATTAGAATGATACAGTAGTAGTTCTTTAAAAAGTTGAAACAGTCCACACTTACTTTTAGTTTAATTAATGAAACCTTTATTTCCTCTGTAGTGTTGAATTGAGTAGAGATTATTGAAACATAGAAAACTTATGTCAGAAAAAGACCTAGTGATCGATGGCATTTTCCATTTAAGGAAGAGATTGTTGGGCTAGCAATTTGGTAATGAGAGGCTTTAGAATTACTGCTTTACAATAGGTGATATGTTCTTGTTCTCTAGATGTCGTGGAGGCAGCAGCCAGGGATGGGTATTGTGAGCCAATCAGAATGAAGGACTGAGTCTATTAATTTAAATATTAACTGCCCTTGTAGCCAGGAATTCCAGCTTTGCAATGAACGAAGAAGCAGACTTGGCATGTCGGTTTTTTCTCCTCACCTTTACTTTTCTGGCTGTGCTTGGTTATTTTGGTTTTGAGTAGTAAACTTTTCTCTCTCCTTTTGGGAAAGGCATTCTTAGTATTGTACTGCTGTTTAAGTTCTTGCCTTGATTTATTGAGCATGCTTCTTAATTGGACTTAACTGACCTTACTGCAGGCATTAATTTAATTTGGACTGTCAAATTGCCTTGTTCAACTGCAATTTGCTCATTGCTGTGGCTGGCGGCACATTCCCTCCAGGCTCCAAGTTTGCGCCCACCATTTTGAATCATTTCAAAGCACCTCTCCGCTGTTTTCTTTTTCATTGAGGTCTACAAGTTCCTTCAATCAGCCACTGGTGTTTTCTTGCTGCCAAGCTGTTTGCCTTCCATGCCAGTGTGTTCCTGGGGCTCCGTGACTTGCCTGTCACCCAATTTATTTTCGGCCACCATTTTGGACAGGTTTTTTTGCCGCACTTCATCAGGACAGCTCTGAGCCGTATTTTTACAGTGTGACTGGCAATTTCCTTTGTGTTTGTGCCTATGTTCTGGCAGACACCCGAACCCTGCACTCTTTTGGGGATCCGAGATCGCTAATGAATTTGTCATTTGGCAAGCTGCCATTTTGTTAAATTCTTTCTTGATCTCTGCACCAATTGGACAACCACCATTTTCTGGACCTTTTTCTTTGGGCCTTACCGTTTAATACACATGAACATGAGCTTCACGCTCCATTTAGTGACGGAGCTTCACTCACTGACTATTAATTGTGCACTGCTTTCAGAATCCTAGTGCTTCCACTGCACTGCTTCCTTGCTGCAAGGCCATATTTAACATCTCTTAAGCAAACCCAGAGTTTCCCTGCTAGCCTGCCCCTCAGGAGCTTCGTGTTCTATCCTTCAGCCTGGTGGCAATCACAGGCCATTTCAAGAGCTTTGTGCTCCAATTTACTTGGAATAAAAGAAGCCGGGTTTTTTTGTTGGGGCAAATTGATACTTGCTGCAGAGCCCTCCAGGCTAGAGAGTGGGGCAAGATGCTCCAAAATTAGCTTGGGCAGAATGACGTGAGTGACATGCATGACAGCAACTTGGCCATTCCCACCAAGTCACGCCCACAGAACCAATGGCAACAATTTTTAGATTTCACTTCTTGTTGGGTCTCTGTCTGTACTCTTGCAACAATTAGGGAAACTGGTGTCGGCTATTTACATTACTCCATGGGCCTGTCTCCATTCTCGACACCTTCATTGGTTTCTCTTGCCATTTCAGAAGGCAGGCAGAGCCACATCACTGGCCAAGGTCAAGGTTCCTCCCCACATCCTCCGCTCCTGGTGGTTGTCCCCGGCTGTCACCAACGGAAGACTATTTCTCAAAATTCCTCATCCTGACAACAGACACCATCCTGACTGGTTGGGGTGCTCACCTGCAATCCCAGATGACCCAAGGCCTGTGGTCAACAGCTGATCTTCAAAACTTCAAATGGCTGGAACTGTGGGCAGTCTCCCTGTCTCCATCATTTCTGCGACCTGGTGACCTTATGGACAATCCTGGTCCTTATGGACAATGTGGTTACAAAAGCCCACATAAATCGTCAAGGGGGCACCCAGATCAGGCTGTATGATATGAGAGGCTTTGGATCTAGGAGTGTGAGTGTAGAATCATCTGCTACCACTGAATGCAGAACACATATTGGGAACAGAACATACATGCGGAGTGGTTGAGTCAGACGGCAATAGACCATGCATAGTGGCGACTTCACCCATCTCTCTTCATGGACATTGTATCCCAATTCAGTGTCCCAGTGGTGGACCTTTTTGCAACCCAGGCAAACACTCAGCTTCCCTGCGATTTCACTAGATTTCTGACTCCTGGGGGCAGAAACCATCTGGGAGCTCCGTGACCTGCGGGCCTTCTATATGCTTTTCAGCCGCTTCTGCTGCTACCTCGGGTGGTATTTCAAATATTGGAAGAACAGGCAGAGGTTATCCTTGTTCCACCACACTGGCCTCACCGGACCTAGTTTGCCGATCTGATGGCCTTGTCTGTGGCAACACTCTGGAAGATTCCTCAAGGCATTCCACTGCTTAGCCAGGGGAAGTTGATCCAGGATGGCTATAACTGACCACCTGGCAGTTAAGTGGTGCACTCCAAGGGTGATCAATTACCCCTCAGGGTTATTAGGACAATGCAAGCTTCATGGAGGTCTTCCATGGAGCGTATCTACTCGGTGACTTGGCGAACATTTTGTTTGTGGTGTGCACGTGTGGGTGCACCCCTACTCATGTGACTGTGCCTCACATTCTATAATTTCTCCAAGATGGACTAGACAAAGTATTTTTACCCAATATACTACAATGATAGTTGGTGGCGCTCTCATTCATCCTTCATTGCAGCTCTCTTACATCTTTATATCATCACCCTGATATTAAATGCTTTTTGCATGGTGCTTCCAGTTTGTCTCACTGTCCTTCATCAGACATGGGAGCTTTGCCTTGTCCTGAACTCTCTCACAGGAGCACCATATGAACCTCTGAAGGACTCTAGCTTGCGCTTACTATCCTTTAAGGTCGCCTTTTTAGTGGCTATCACTTCAGCGAGGAGAATCTTGGAAATTGCGGCCCTTTCCATACTCCCTGATCTGTGTATCTTTCATATTGACGGAGTGGTTCTCTGCCTGGATCCTTCCTTTGTACCAAAAGTGAACACAGCCTACCACAGGATGCAGGAGCCAGTCCTCCTGAATTTCTGTCTGAATCTTTCCCACTCTTCGGAGCATTGTTGGCATACCCTAGATGTCCGGTGGGCTCTCTATATCTATTTGTGGTCATGCAGTGCCAAGATGACACATTGAATCTTTTGTCTCCTTCCAGTTTCCATGGGGACAATGGTGACTACTATGGCTATTGGCAGGTGGATTCGTCAGACTATTGCCTCAGCATATGACATCCACTTTCCTTGGCTGGGCCGAGTGACGGTCATTCTACCCAAAGCGCTGTCACAACAGCAGCATGTTCTACTCTGGCTACCTTGTTGGAAATTTGTCAGGCAGCTACTTGGACTTCTTTGCCCTTCATACATCATTACCATGTGGATCAGTACATGTCTGCTAATTCAGCCTTTGGTCACCGTGTCTTGCAACAGGTTCTTGGCGAGGCGGAGTATGCGGACCAGTAACAGATCCACCCGGTTTTTTGTGGGAGACTATGGCTTTGATATGTCCTATGCCTGGCTGCTCTCTCTACAATATCCAGAGAAGGGGCATTGGTCCTACCTGAGACGCACCTTCTCATATATGGAGACAGCAGCCAGCCCCACTGTTTCATATATGGAGACAGCAGCCAGCCCCACTCTTATGTTCTGGTCCTTATTGACTGTGGGGTTCTATTACAACACTTGGTTGTCTTTTGTCCTTTCTTCATTTCATCTACCAACACACCGAGTCTGCTTTTTTGTCCTTCGCAAAGCTGGGATTCCTGGCAACAAGGGCGGTTAATGTTTAAATTAATAGACTCAGTCCGTCATTCTGATTGGCTGACAATACCCATGCCTAGCTGCTGCCTCCATGTATGAGAAGATACGTCTCAGGTAAGACCAACACCCCTTTTTTTGTCAGGGAAAGATTAAAGTGTACACGCATGTTCCACTCATCATAAATACAACTATTCAAAGGGAAAGAAGGAAGTGTAGGCTAACTCTTTTGTCAGTATGGCAATTGATTACAATTTTCATCTGAAAATGCCATAGGAGATCAGAATAAACATTTCAGCTAGGTTACTAAGGCAAATCACCATTTGATGTTTAGTTTCCATTATTCAGATACTAACCAAAACAGCCTTAAAGTCAGTTGCTATAAATTCAAATAGTTTTACAACTCAAATGCAGGTTGTTGGATTTTTTTCCTATTCTATGTGCCTTTATCATTATTAGACACACCCTACTTCATTCACTAACAAAATGACTGTCAGATTAATAACTTCCTCCTTCCTTTGCAATCTTGGAGTTTGTGGTAATGACTTTAAAATACGTTGTTACTGAGGCAGAAAAAAATGGTGATATGCTCTGAGAATCACCAATTAATCCAATTAATTAAAACATATATAATTTTGAAAAAATGCAAATTAATGATACCAAATTTATGTTCCTCTTGGTGAATTGTTTCAAATGAAGAGTTGCTAAACAGGGAAATGGTAATGTTAATATGAAAAATTGAGGGTTTTTTAGTCACTTCATTTCCTGGATTTTTCAGTTTGTAACTAGTGATATGTTTGGAAAGAAAATATTGAACTCTGCACACATTCTCTTCAAGTTCTGTTGTTCCATTCTGCCCACATGAGTGTTTTCAGAGAGAAAGGATCCATAACTGTTCACCTACTCTGAATTCTATCAGTCTGGAATTTGGAGCAGATATGGAAGTTCTGGATAGAGGAAACAAGATTTTCAATTTGAAAGACTGGACTAGGAAATTACTGAACAGCAGCAAGGAGAGAGAATAATTTTGACTCTTTACTGTTTTCTCGTGATATATAGAAAGGGAAGACAAGATTCTTTAACCACTCAGCCTAGTGTTAAAAGAAGTGTAATACAGAAGATCTAAAGTCGTTGATGATGAACCTTTTGGGCTTGGCATGTCAAAAATTCAGGAAACATCTCTCTGCTGACATGGTTTCCACCCACAAACAAAAGAAAGAATTATGTATCTCTCCCTTATCTAGGCTGCCCTGAACAGCAGCACTTGGCAGCACTGAGACTAGGCCTGAAGTAGAAGCCCTGGTCTCATCTTCAGCCCTTGCACCACAGCTGCCACTTTAAAAAGCTGCCTTGTTCCATTCCCTAAGGAACACAAACCTTGGGAAATTGTGATTGTCCCATGGCCCAGCACTCTCCAGTAATTGTCATGCACCATTTACTTTCAGACGTTCTTTCTCTCTGTTGACAGGCCGTTGCCACGTATCCAAGGCTGTTCCAGGTTGCATAACACCTTGATTTCTGAAGCAGCTTCATAGAAAGCTCTTCCACTGCTTCCAAAAACCATTTGAAAGCATGCCCTGTTTTTGCACGATTTTTAGAGGTTCTGAAGGCTGCACAAGAGCAGACTTCATTCTTACGTGTCCTCGGCAGTCTCTGAAAACCGTGTTACAATAGGTTATGCTTTCAATAGTTGTTCTTATCTGTTGGTGAACACTAGTGTGTCACCTTTAACATGTATCTTATAGGTTCTCCATCTCTGATCTAAGTAATATAGTTTGGGGTTTTTTCAATCCAGGGAATTGCATCCGAAGTTGGCACCAATCACTTGATTCTAGACCAAGCAAAGCATGTAGAGCACAAATATTTTGCTATGTGCATGGGTTGTCTGGAAGCTCAAAATCATATAGCAATTGTGAAAATTTCTTTGGAACTATTTTTCCTGTGCTTCCCTTTCATCTTGCTTTCTGTCCTATCAGCCTGTCTGGCAGTTCCAATTTTGGTTTTTCATGTCATCAGCAGGCAGATTACTAAGCGACTTGGGAAGAAGCAGAAAGTGAACAAGCAGGTGCTGTGGGGAAGAAGTGAAGACGTGGCTGACACTTCCTACTTTTTCCTCCCTTGCGGAGTAGGCAGATACCACCGCCTCCACAGCATGGCTAGTGCAAAGCTGTCCTTGCTCTTCCCCACAATATCACTTAGTTTAACATTAGTTTCTCTGCAGTGGCACCAGCTACTTGATGCTGTGGGGGAGACTCAACGCTCACACTGTGGGACAAGTGAGGTCTGCAGAAGGGAAGACTGGTGGTGGTGGGAATGCCTGTGACTCAAAAAGCTGGGACAAATGCATAAATTGGGACAGGAATAAAAGCTGAAACAGAACCTGATATGTGAGCCATCATGGGACTTAAAGAAAAACTGCAGGCCAGCAAATTTGAGATCTCTCGATTAGTATGACTAGTGTTTAACTTTGTTAGAATATTTTGAAGTAAATAATATAAATTTTACAAAAAGAAATAACTATGTGTGTGTGTGTGTGTGTGTGTAAATTTGTGTATTCTCGGGTTTCTTCCCGTGTAAAGGTTTGCATATATTTGCGACGTTTCGATGAAATCCCATT
>JANHFP010004998.1:40093-55550 GCA_032468135.1 Calamaria suluensis
GCATGGAGTCAACCTGCTAAATGCTTTTCAGGATCCATGTAAAATATACAAGTTTACTTTTGTTAAAGGATTCTGATCTAAGACATAATTCTTCAGTATATGAGTTACACATGACAAATGCAAATAAAACATTGCTAGGGGTTAGCAAATCTCATCAGTTTTGATTTATATATAGGACAGGTCTTTCCAAGCCTATTTATTCAAAATCTTTAGAAAAATTAATCTGTGTCTAGGAAACCTTCTCCAGCATAAGATCTTATCTGTATTTCTTAAGCTTATAAAGTAGAAACTAAATAAGAAAAATCAGAAGCTGAAGAGTGATAGAATTTTAAGAATGTCTCTATGTACCTGCATACAGTAAGCTTCTGAACATGCTCACTTTTGTTTTTACTTCTCTTGACAACCTTCATTGAAAACGACTACACTGTTTCCCTGAAAATAAGACCTCCCTGGATAATACACCCAACTGGGCTTTGTGACGCATGCGCTAAAATAAGCCTTTCCCTGAAAATAAGTCCTCCTCAAAAATATTTAAATGCATGCACAGCCGGTCGCCGTCATTTCCTCTGGTTAGGGTTAGGGAGACAGAGCTGGAAATCAGGTAAGATGGCAAGAGGAGACCCATTGTGCTCTACACACACCAAAATAATAAGACCTCCCAAAAAATAAGGCCAAGCGCTTATTTCAGGGTTCAAGAAACATAAGACAGGGTTTTTATTTTTGGGAAAACACGGTAGAACTTATGGAGGGTATACAATTCTTGCTAAGCTTTTGATCTGCCAATTCCCATCCCTTTTTAACTCTAAGTTAAAAAAATAATAAGTTTTAAAAAGGAAGGGAAGGAGGGAGGGAGGCTTGTAAAAAGAGAAGACTTGAGATTGAGCCAATACTAGCTGTGCTGAAATTAAAAGGTATGTCATTCTTAAAGTCTCAGGAGTGTTTTGGTCATTTCAATTCTCCCCACTTTTCTGAATGTGCCATTATGACACATTAAAACTCTATGGAGGAGGTAACTGTATTAGTACAACTGCTTTGGTCAACAACCTGTCTTCTGAGGGATGCTTTTTCCCCTTCTGGTGCTGAACCTGCAGCATAAGAAGCTTGTAGTTGCTTGGTAAGGATATTGAATATCTGAGATGACATTGTTTGATACTTATGTTTTATTGCCTTAAAGATTACTCACCATAGTCTGAAGGTGGAGAAGCAGACTGTATTTTATAATAACTTTTAACATAAAGATTCCCTCATCTAAAGATTGTCCTGGGTGTGATGACTTGTCTTGAAAGGATTTTCAAAGACCATTGACAGTCTTTTTCAAGAATTAGTTTTCACATTCAGTGAAAAACAGAATGAAAATCACAAAGGTGACCGTTATAACACAAAGACCAGATAAAGATAGACCATCTAGCTCAGAAAAGTGGTCCAATTAGTCCATTATGTAGGATGGGAGGAAAACAAAATGGAGAAGTGTTTGAATATTTTCTCTCTATACATGCTTGTTCTTCAATAGTAGCTGAAATTCTTTGATTATAGCTGTCTACTTCCTTCAAAAAGTTTTACTTATCCATAGTTCCTGGATTTCTTATGAGTTTGCCTCAGTTGTACATTCCTGTTTGAATGATGAAGTCAAACATACTTCTTGAATCAATTGCCTCTCAAATGTTTGGTGACTTCAAGTGTGTCAAGAATCAAACACAGGTCAACAGATGAATTATCAATTGCAATTTGATTACTTATATGATATTAATTAATTTGACATCTTCATACAAACTGCCTGTGAAAATAGGATTTGGGTTCTATGAAGAGTTGATTTCCCAATGACATCAGGAATAGGCTAAAATGGGCCAAATGTAACTAAACAATATATTAAAACAACTCATGTTTATTTGAATGTTCAAATTCAGTAGTTACAATTAAGTAAAAGCAGGATCCCTTTTTTCTTGTCTTCTACTTTTCTCCATCAAATATGTTACCATTTGAGCATAATATGGGGAAACTACTTTCAAAACTGTATATTGAATACAATGGCATTCAAAAAATACATGAATTAGGAAAAACACACATGAAAAAATATGACTGTGTGGATTTTGTTAAAAGAAGAATCTTTAAATGGTACTTAAATATCACTTTTTAAGAAAGGAAAATTAAGAAAGGACAGATTTGTCCAGTGCTACATGAAGTTGCATATTACATAAAATCTAAGCAACACTGATCTCTGCATTTTAGCCCTTTAATATACAACTGTAATTATTGAACTACTTTCATTATTTCACTAATCTCTAGACACCAACCAAAGTTCTGCTTTGAAATGTTTGCTGGTGGTAATACAGATACATCTGATATTTTAAACAGAATGTATCATGTAGTGGAGATAAATGGGAGGGGATTGTTCACCTTGCCATAAAGATACTTATGTGCAAAGCATAGCATGGACAACTGGCATTATGACCCATATGTGGAGGCATCATGACTTAACAATCTATTCTCACAATATACAATATATTCCTCTCCCATTTCTTATCAGCAGCAGTCTTACCATTCAGCCTGCTGCCTTCTGTATTCTTTTATATTTGCTCTGTGTTTTGAAGAAGTACAAACATGTACTATTTATCAAATAAGGCAATGATAATCAGATAAGATTAAAGCAAATGAAAATGCTATTTTGATTCTTGCAACGTGTTGCAACTCAGCAGGAATGTTAACATTTTCATGCATTGCTGCTGAGAGAATTGATACTGAATTCAAAACATGGTTTATCAAGCATGGGATTGCCAACCATGCATGTTTTTATAATGCTAAAAACCAGATAAAAAAGTGTTAAAAACAATCCTAGATCCTAATTTCTATAATCTTTTGGGAAGGAGGAAAATAACTGATAGTAAAGTTTGACATTTTAATTCATCACGTCTATTTCAAAAGTTTAATATATGCAGTATCAAAGGCAGACCTTAAGAATTTCTTTCATGTCTTCCAAATATATACATTTATTTATATGTATATATCACAATCCAAAATGTTTTTTAAAAATCACTCATCCCTTTTCTTTTGCTGTCCAATTAGTAAAGTTCTGGTATATAATCCACCCTTTTTATGTAAGCAGAATGGTTCACTATCAGAACTTTCTTCAAAGGAGTTATAGCTTTCAATATTCACATATATAAGATGAAGGAGTGGGTGAAGCAATTTTTGAAGGGATTCACATGCTGTTGGTTGAGGTCTTGCCAAATCAACTTTGCTAGAGTTTTCCCAATGAGGTGACAGGCAACCTACTTAATTACAATATAAAAGTGCCAAAAATATTAAGGGGCTAAGGGACATTCTGAAATATGTGGTCCCGTTTTTAAATGTGATTCCCATAGTTTCTCGAGGGGCCTCAAGAGAAACACATTTGTTTAGAGAGATAAGATTACCCTAATAAACCAAAATAAAGTGGAAATTCAAACCTGGACATTCCAACTTCAAAACCATGACTTTTGTACATTTCATGATATCAAAGCAAAAGCTTTAAATTCAGTCTTCACAGTTGTAAGAGAATTTTACAGGTCCATTTGTTTTGCATAAAATGCTATCCATTCATGAACCTAAAACAACAGAGGTCACAATTTCTATCAGCTCTGCTCATGAAAAAAAAATATCCATGTATAATTCATCGATAGCTTCTTTGAACACAAAACTGAGTCACCCTAAAACACAATGTCAGTTTGCCATGAAACAGATACGATGATAAAAGTAAACTGACCTGAGATGAACTAAAGATGCTTCTGCAGCTCTGAGGGAGTGGCTTCTCCAAGCAGCACTCTGATTAAGGGAAAAGAACTAACACTGAGAGTTAACAGCATCTGGATCTAGTCTATTAAGAGAAAGGGGACCTCATGCGCTTCTGTCAGGAACAGTCAAAATGAACATGACATTTCTCAAATTCTCTTCCTGTTTCCTAACAGACTAGAGAAAAAGTCAGATGCAACATCAAAACAGAGCTTGTTTTGAGAAGAGCTTAATAGATAGTCCTCGATTTACAACAGTTCTTTTAGTGACTGTTCGAAATACACCACCACTGAAAAAAGTGACTTAAGACCATTTTTCACACTTACAACCAATGCAGCATCCCCATTGTCATGTGATGGATGCTTGGCAGCTGGTTCATATTTATGATGGTTGCGGTGTCCCAGAGTCATATGATCCTCTTTTGCAACTTTCTGACAACAGAGTGAATGGGGAAGACAGATTCACTTAACAACTGGGTTACTAACTTAACAACTGCAGTGATTCACTTAACAGCTGTGGCAAGAAAGGTTGTAAAATGGGGCAAATTCACTTAACAACTGTCTCACTTAGAAACATAATTTTTGGGCTCAATTGTGGTCGTAAGTCGAGGACTACCTGTATGCCGGAGGGAAATACGACACAATAAATTTCAATGTAAGAATTTTCAATAATTTTTAAATAAAAATTATGACTATCACGTTCAATTTAGTAATCCTTTCACTAGCTTAAAGAAATACTCCATTCTTTATTTCATTTGAATAAAATAATTTTGAAGAGCAAAGGCTATACAACCATCCATATTTGGGAACTGGTCAGCTGTATCAGTTTTTTGTATTTCTTTTTTTCTCCTTATGGCCACCAAATCCAAATTGAGTCACAGCAACTTACCTACATGCATAAATAGTACATATAAATAATAATCCCGTATCAACTTATTGTTTTCAATAACTTCAATTAAATGATGCTCAATCTCAAATGGTATTTTGAGCAAATCCCAAATGGTTTTTTGAGCATCTGAAATGCTAGCACTTTAAGATTCCAAGCATCTTTTGCATGGGTTAGCAAGCCTAGCATAGCATTAACCTCCTATGTCATTGGAGATTCCTGGGACTAGAAATATTTGTGGAATCTGTGGCTTGCAGATTACTTGGGCACAGTATTGTTGACAAACGTCAAAGAGAGAAGGTGGGAAGGCACCTTACAAGTTTCCAGATTCAAAAAAAAACCATGGGACCATGTACACTCAGGAATACTGCTGACATTCGTGGTTAAGTAATACTGGATTTTTTACAAATTCAAATAAATGCACCCAATGTTTACAAGAAGTCTATCCACTGACCTGATGCCAGTGGAAATATTAGACTAGAACAAATAAAGGAAAAGGTTTCTCTCGCACATATGTACTAGTCGTTTCCAACTCTAGGGGCGGTGCTCATCTCATAGTGGAAAATGGAAAGAATGTATGAAGCATTATGTAACAAGTGTATTAAGATACTTTGACCTTTAGCTATATATATAAAAGCTATATATATATATATATATAGCTAAATTAATTTTCTCATTAGCAAACAATCCATTTTTATTTTAAAAAATGAAGATGAACTAGCATGTGAAATACACTCTTCTAAGATCTCTTTTATTTAAATACACAAGCATTTTAGCAGCAGGATTAACCTTGGCAATTTTCATAATATCTACAATTGCTTAAAGTAAATCATCCAACTAACTATAATGCATAAAGAATTAGAAACAAATTTAATTGACCTTGGTACACCAGTTATATATAATACCTACAGTTTTATAAACAAAATCCTATCAATTTCTGACAAGTGCAAAATGCAGTTAGTTATTAAAAATAACCTCATCACTTAGTCATTACATATTTTGGCTTCTTATTTTCTTTTCGCCTTTCACAAATTTTTATGACAATAAAAAGCAATCTTAGACAAATACAAATGGATTCAAAGAAACTAGTTGCTTGCCTGAATGATGCCTGTTAGATACAATAAATAAAAGACAGAAATTTCACACAATTCTCTGCTCTGAGTGTAATACTATCAGTGGATGCCCTCACAGAGTTTGGGAATTCACACTGCTTTAGAACACTTATCAGCACTACTCTGAAACTAGACTTCTCTTGATGATTACAGGCTTCAGAATAACAACAACAACAACAACAAGTATAGAAGTTCAAGGTATATTGGTCCTTTTTTATAGAGCTGCCAAACTTTGGCACTGGCAATTGTTACATTGTAGGACTTACATTTTGAAGAGTGGGATTCTTCTAAGATTTCTTCTTGTTTTTGTGTAAGCCAGTATGGGCACTGGTTTTTGATGTATTTTTGCTTGCAAGTCCTTGGGTTAAAGACTTCTCTATCTCAATTTTCTTTTCTTGATTATCTGTGCGTTTGGCAACAAGTCTTGGAGACAATGATCCAACTCCACTCTGAATTTTAAAAAGACAATAAAAACAAGATATGTTGAATGTAACAGGAAAGAACATTTAGCCGAAGTACATAGTTTCTCTCTTACTGCTGAAACAATATTTCATTGGTAAGATTTTGAAGGAAATTACATTAAAAAAAGAACAGAGATGTAGTTATATCTCAAAATGACTGTAAATCAGATGAACTAAAATGTGGATTAGCAACAAAATCTGCTCAGCAAAGCTATAACATTGAAATCTTCTGCACTGGAGACAAATTCCTTGTGTGTCTATAACCACACTTGGCCAAATAAAGTATTCAATTCAATTCAATCCTTCATAGCTAGAATAGTTAAACCACTTGGTACTTTCCATCTATTGCTTTACAGTTCCTTTTTTGGAACTTGTATATTCTGGTTCAGCATATCAACATGTGCTGAAAATCTGTGGGACTATACTGGACTTTCATCTACACTTACCTCATGGGAGGGGGGATGAATTCATGAAAACATTCCAATTTCTGTGATAGCAGCGTTTTTCCTATCAATTCTAGTAACATAGAGTATCATCTATGACCCTAGCCTGGTGCAAGTGCTTACAGTTGGGCTGTTACATAACTAAATTGATTGTTGGGTAAATATGCTTACATTGGAGGTTGATTTGACTGTTGAACTCTTCTTTCTATAAGTCCCATTTGGTAAAACATTGATATGACTTTTTTTCTTGTTAGTCTGGGGGGGGGAAGTAAAGGACAAACTGATTTTAAGGAAAATATCAGATGCAAACAAAGAGAGTTATTGAGCTGACTAACCCAGCTCTGTGTTATTGCTTAGCTGCTTCATTTAAGCTGACAAATATTTTAAGTTTACTTGTTTTGTTGGTGTTGAGGGTTTGCTGCTCCCACTCTCTCGTTCTATTTCTATATTGGAGTCTGAATTGCCATTGATAACGGAGTTATCTTGTTCTCCACGAATTTCTTCCAGTTGTGAGGCAGGTGATGCACCATTTAGTCCATCTTCAAAAACTGCTACTTCTGTAGTGCTGCTGCCGCTACCGCTGCTATTCCACTTCTTCATTAATTCAAGGACATTAAATGGCATGTGAACAATGTCAGTTTCACCCTGAACAATAACAACCAATTTAAGAGTTTTTTAGGTGAAATGAACAAAATAGGTTATCAACTACTGTACTATGCTGCTCTAAACAGAAATTATATTTCTTGAATAAACAAATAATGAGAATGAGAGTAAGCCAAAGAAATGAAGTTTTTTCTCTTTTAAGAGAGAGGGGGAGTGGGGAGAGAGAGAACATTAAAACAGTAAAGTGGTGTTGGCTTTTCTAATAAGACCATTATCAACTTAGTATTGTTGTTTTGATATAATGGTTTTTTATTATGGCCAGAACATGCCAGGAATGTCTCCTTAATTGCTTATAAATAGTGCAGGAATGACAGATTATGAAGCTGACCTCTTTGGAGAAAAAGTCTCCTCGAGAGTTCCTGTCAGGAAAAAAAATCCTGCACAAACACCCACCTAGAATATCACAGAGTAAGCTAATCAGTATTGGAACAGTGCAATCTTCCAATTTGGGGTTAAGGTACCAGGAAGACATGGCGTGCATGATGCATCAGTCTCTTTACTATGATCCTTCAATTTAGAGTGTTCATGTTTTACTTCAGGAATGTACATCTTAAGAAAAAAGTAGTAGTTAGGCCAGAATAACAGGTCCATTTGACTGACATTTAATTATAACATTCTCCATTTAAAAATGTTTCCCTTCAGTCATTTTAAGAATGTAATTGGGCAGCAACTTTAGTGGCATGCTGATCTCTCATCCAAGGCTCAGGTTCTGTCCTATAATTAGATATTGCATATTTGTTAAGAGTATCTGAAGAAATTTATCATAAATTATTGGAAATGACCAAAGATAGAAATAAGAACAGCAGAATTCTCTTGATGTTGAAAGTGAAATACACAGTATCTGCAAATATGTTTTTCCTCCTTTCTGGCAACATAAAGTTTCATGAATTCGGTCAAAAAAGTACTGGGATTATTAGCAAAGCTTCACGTTTATCGTTCAGTAGCAATAATATTTCTAGAATAACTCTACCATTCCAGCCTACCTATACTCAGCTTCAGGTTTCTCGTTGTAAAGTATCAAAATATTTAAACAGAGAAATATCTGAGACAATGACCCCCACATATATTGTGCTATATACAAGTGCAAACATTTGTAAACAGCAAAGAAACACTTTTGTCCTTATGAAAAGTACAACCCCTTTTCTATTACTTTATAGGAAACTGGAGCTGTGAACAGCTTAAGGAGCTTAGACAGTCATTTAAAATGAAGGTACAGCTTCCTGTCCTCAGTTTGAATTAATGTTGTAACAGAAGTATGGAGACAAAACCATCATTCTGAGGTGGCATTGAGACACAATATGCCTACCTAGTACTACTACTACTACACGTGTGTTCACATGCATGCATATAAAGTTCTTTATTCTGATTTAATTTTAATACTGCATTTTAATACTGCCTTTATTATTTTAATAATCACCTGAGGATTGTGAACACACACAGTACTCCTTCCTCCTATTTTCCTCACAACAGCCATGAGGTGAGGTGGACTGTAAAAATGTGACTGACTCAAAGTCACCAATCCAGCAGGACTCAAAGCCACAGACACCTGGCTTCTAGCCTGGTACTTTAACCACCAGACATGAGGACTGGGATAATAGAGACATGCAGAAAAAAATTCTATATGCATTTAAATAATTTATGCCTAGTACTTCTGAATGTATAGAATGGTTTTCAGATATGAACTCCCAATTCGGCAGATGCAAATTTTCATCTGTAATTAACAGTAGACAAACTGATGTTACAGACAACAAAATAACTACCTTATTTGCAAGCACATTCAGGTAATTAAGTACACCAAATCGCACCTACCAAATAAGAGGCTGAGTTGTAGCCAGGGGAAACAAGCCTATTTTTTAAAGAGCTACAAATACTGAAATAGCACATGAAATAGGATGGTTGTATTCCGACAGTTTTTAAGAAAGTGGAACCACTTAAGTTAATTGCTATATTGCTTCATTTGAACACCTGTTGCTTTTAATTTTGCTAGCATCTGGTGCTAATTGTGGGGAAAGAGGAGGATTACTAATTGGCTGCCTTTTAGATTGTTCATTTTCTTTTGTCTTTCCTTCAAGTTCTTTTCATCCAGATTTTAAGGAAGGGCATGTCAGTAAGATTCAAATCACAGACTGGAACAATACACCCCGCCATCATGTGGCACTCAGCTTACGTCAGAAAGACATTTTCTACTTTATGATCTTCACACTTGCCTCTGAATGACAATATTCCCAAACCATACCATAAAGATTTGCTGAAGGAACTCTTCACAAATTAAGAAAAAAATAACAAAGGCCTACAGTAATACAAAAAGAGGCTCTAATAGCACTTACTGGGTACTGAAAAAAAGTTAAATATACGCCCATAAACAAGGCATTGCAAAATTGATGAGTTTATAATGGATTAAAACAATTTATAATGACCAGAACAGACAAAACCAGAGAAAGCATACTCAGTGCTTAATAATGGTGAAAGGAGAAGCTATGTTATTGAAAATAAAAATGTACCACTCACCCACGTTTGGTGTCAAGAAAATCAACATCAAAGACAAACCAACTACTTGATACAAAACATAGTATATTGTTCTTTTAGAAGATATATAATAATATGCCTAATGATGTTCACAAGAACATGCCAATTATTTACCTTATTTTCTTCAAAGGCTTTTGTTCATTAATCATTGAGACAGAAACAGAAAATTCTAAAATGCAGTCATTCTGGAATGTCTCTTCCTACAGTAGATACTATTACAATTTTGTAAACATTATGTCCAAAACTAATATTTCAACAATTTTTCTTCTGATAATGTAAGGATAGCAAACTCTCATTTGATATTTTAGTCTTTCTATGCTGCAAGATAAATAAACTGAAACATCTATAACAATATTCATAATTTGCACTGATTTCTTCTCCATTTCCACAACCCATTCAAAGTGCTGTTATTAATCTTTAACACTTTAAATGACTTAGGATCAATATGTACTAAGGCTGTCAGTTTTTATTTTAAGATCTTTCTTTGGATGCTCCTGCCAAGAAGGTAAAGTTAACTATGGAAATTTTAAATTTTGTTATATTATTTGTTACTGTAATACAAGAAAAAAGGCTTCTTCTAATTTCCCCTGCTTGTACACATTACTCCAATACATTTTCAATCCTCCTGATTCTCTTCCCCCACCATAAATCACTTAGGTTAACTGATAGAAATATAAAATATAACATTTCCATAAGACCGTCATCCACACCACAATCATTTTAACATCAGATCCACATCTTTTTGGTAATTCCAAGTATTTTGCTCTTAATGTATTAAAAGAATTTGCTCTGCTGCTATGCTGGGATCTTGGCTTTCATTCTATGGAGTTCTAAGTACACTCTGAGCTTGTTTGTTTGTGTGCAGACGTTTCCTTATCCAACTAAACAACATCATCAGTGACTAACATAAACAGGCACTGATATTACCCAGTTGGTCAAGAAAGATCTGCAAGCAAACAACCAAGCTCAGAGAGCACCAAGAACTGCACAGTTCAACCCATTCTATTCCATTCTAAGTATATTCTGGTACTGTTCACATTTCTTTTACGTTTTATATTTCTCTGCTATTTTCATGTATTTTATAGTTTTAACTTTTGCTTATGAAAGGCCCATAAATCTTAGTAATTGTATAGCGTAAATATACAGTAAATACATTTTAACTTAGAGTAAGTTTTAAAATTAAACCTAGTTATGCTGTATATGATTTTTTAAATAGAAATTGTTCTTCATGATTCTATTACTGTGATTCATTTTTCAGTATATCCCTTTCCAAAAGAAAGCAACACCAATGGAGCCAAAAGTAGAATTGCTTATTCAGAACTCAACTGGGTTTATGTCAGCAGGACAGTTGTCATTTTCCTCTCTTTGTAAGTTTTTTAATTTTTCTTCCCATTGTTTGCAATGGAGTAGAAAATCAATTGATTCCAGGATTACCACACTTTCCCCTAATGTTATTGGCAAGTATGAATAATGGGAGTGCTGTTGTTCTTGTGACTCCACAATTTTCTATAATCCCTCCACAATCCACCACCCCCCCCACCCCCCGGTCTGCTTGAGCAGCCCAAGGCAGCTGGCAGAGGAATTTAGAGCTTGGGTCTCAGTTTCAGTGTCACACTTCTCTCCATCATTGCAGAAGTTCTAAAAGACTGAAAAAAAATCAAAATTGTATATAATCGTGGGAATAAGGATATACAACAAATTATATTCCTTTCCATGAATATTATAGAAATAAATATTTCTATAACTATTAGGAACTCTCTGCAGTTTCTAAACTTAATATACTGGGAAAAATGCATATATACTTTGCATATAATTGATAGAAAAAATAGGTTTTATTTGATTATATGTGGAGGCAGACATTTTTAGATAATTGTTTTGAGGAAGACTCCTGTACAATGAGCCCTTAACTGATAATTTCTGTTGCATTACATTAGGCTATTTATGCTACATCTATGGACACACGGTGGCTCAGCATGGTAAGGCAGCTGAGTTTGTCGATCGGAAGGTCGGCAGTTCGGCGGTTCGAATCCCTAGTGCTATGTAATGGGGTGAGCTCCCGTTACTTGTCCCGGCTTCTGCCAACCTAGCAGTTTGAAAAGCACGTAAAAATACAAGTAGAAAAAATAGGGACCACCTTTGGTGGGAAGGTAACAGCATTCCGTGCTTTAGTCATGCTGGCCACATGACCACAGAGACCTTTTCAGACAGCGCTGGCTCTTCGGCTTTCAAACGGAGATGAGCACCAGCCCCTTGAGTCGGAAACGACTAGCACATATGTGTGAGGGATATTTACCTTTAGCTATATAAAATGATGATGTGTTTCCATAACTTTTGGAAGTAGGTACATACATTTTTCTAATTATGTCACAGGGCTCGGTTTCCAAAAATTCTTCCTGCCTCTTAGAATCAAGGGGACTAATTTTTACAGTAGAATGATTTTTCATAATTAAATATCTGTACAGTATGAAATTATCTGGACCATTAAGAACATCTGTGTTCCCCTTTAAACTTTCCTAATTAAAATGTGCTAAACCTATAGATATATAGCATGTAGGGAAGTAATTGTTCATCTGAACTTAATTGGAAAAATAATTTTGCAAACAAAAGAATTAGAAATGTTTAAAAGGAAAATGAAATAAAGCTTACTGTGATCCATTGGCAGTCAAGCAGTTCATTTGCAGTGATTCTGTGGGCAGGATCTACTTTCAGAAGCAGCCACAGTATATTTTTAGCTATTAAAAAAAAGACATCCATGAAATTAGGGTAAAAGATACATCTCTCCATTGTATTCATGCGTGTTAACGTAGCAGAATACTATTCAATAATCATTTTGTGAAATGTCTTTATACTTCAATGAGGATTATGTTAGTGTTTTTAAAAGGTCAAAAGGTCATTTGACGATGCTTTTATTTTATTTATCAATGAGTTTTTAGCTATACACCTATCTACCTACCAGCTACATTGACTGATTTCCACACTGACTGTTTAAAATGAAGCTCTCCTTTTTTTATAACGTCAAAAAGTTTTTCTTCTGAACTTGCCATAAAAGGTGATTCGCCAGATAATCTGGAAAGGTAGAGAGAGAAAAAGTTTCAGTTATTGAAATATATCTCTAGTTCACTATCAATATCTTCATGTGTATATTGTATTTTTTCAGTTTAGGGCAGCACTTTTTATTCAGTTGAACAGTACGGTAAATATAAAAGGAAGAAAGAGAGATAAAATGGGCAGAGGAGCATCAAATAGCTATTCTAAATTCTTAACTGTCAAACACAAAGGAAATTATTATATTGTATTACAGCTTGGCCAAATATCCCTTTTTTCAGTGATTCAATTCCATCTAAATAGGACTCATAACCAATGAATGTAGCCTTGAAGAAATATGAACAGAGTAAAGAAGTAGCCTTGAAGAAGTATGAACCAGCCATTATGAAAAATATAAGCACAATCTGGAAAGACAGAAAGGGAGACAGTCATGAGGGCTGACAAAATGGATACTTATTAAATTTTCGCCACTCTACATGTGGATAAAGGGATTTAAACTGCTCATTCAAATTTAGAACATCAGGAAATGGGAAATTAAAATATTTCCACAAACGAATTTGTTCAGAACCACTGGTTTCTTCTTGTATTTGTATTAATGTAGGTTATGGCTTCTTTTGCCTCTCCACCAGTTGGAGATCATGCTTTTGTAAAGTGTGATGTCATACTACTGGTTATCTAACCTATTTTTCCTAGCATTATCATCATTAAAATTAAATAACAGACTTAGAGAGAAAGCAACATTTCTCAATCAGTCACATAGAGGATCCGAGTCAAGTGGGAATTACCATATATGGAAAAATTATTATACTATGCAGTCAATCCAATTTAACATCATGATGATACTGCTGGTGTACAAACACAGGTAACTGAGATTAGAAATTAAAATGTAAATGAACGAGAAAACATTTTGAGAAGCATTATCAAAAACTAATATATGTATTTCAGTATTTCCCAATACGTTCCTATTTGCAAGTATAGCTGTTTTTCAGAATACTGTGGAAAAAAATACTGACCAGAGATATTGCTAATTTATCCCTATAAAAGTTGTGATCCATGAGGGCATGCCAAACTCAGCCCACTAGGAACTCAATAAAAAGATAATTGTCTCTTGTTTTACTAGTCAGTGTTAAAATAGAGATGGGCTATAAATTGCAGCTACATTACAATAAAATACACCATAGAGACCCTATGCTACTACACAAAAGTATCCATGAAACTCAACATTTTATTGTAAAATGAATGTTGTATTTGAAGAATTAGTTTTTCTATGGATAACAAGATCAAGCTTAGTGTAACAGATATGCTTGTTAAGAGAAGGTATGCCAACTCTATTAATACAATTTGTTCAGCATTCCCAATTTGTTTGGAAATTAATACAGATCAGTTAAAAACTATTAGGCACATGTTAGTAATAGCAACATTAAACATTCACTTAACAAGGATGGCTAAAAAACCATCTAACAATGATAGAATGAGCTGCCTATGAAAACTGTACAAAAATTAAAGAATATTTCATGCACCTCTCATTATATATTTTAAATAGAATAAAAGGAATGTATATTGTATTAATTCTTACCATGTTTGATTTTAAGTGTCATTTAGGGGCAATATAAAGTAACAATGTTGTGATATTATTGTGATTCTACAAAGCAAACTTGAAATATTTATGTGTTAATTAAAGTATAATGTTATGAAGCCTGAACTGTGACTAAAATTGGAACAATTTGGTGTTCTTTGTTTTACAAGGTCTGTGAATTGTACAGATTGCAGAAGCAGCATGGAATTCTTACTGTCCATTCAAATTACCCCAAAACCAATGTATAATACATTCAGCTATGCTATATTGTGCAAAAATGGCATGGTAACGTTAATACAATAAACTGGTAATAAAATTGGTATTGTCTCAGTATTAAAAAGTTTCAGAACACAGCATGATCTACAACTTTTTTCTAAAAAAAACAGTAAAACCTCAGTAAAATCTGTGTGCTATGCATAAGAACTATATTGGATAAGTTAGAAGAATAATTATTTGGGAAGTATCAACTTTATTGGAAAGAAGTTTATTCTTTCTACTTGACTGATCTCTTCTCAGTTGTCAATATTGATGTTTCAAAGAAGGTCAGCCTAATGAAATTCAACAAAGGAAAAGAACTGTTATGTCACATCATTTTTCTCCATCAAAGAGAGTTCCTTGCTACAATTTAGACGTATTTGTATAATTCAAATTCAATTATAAAATGTAAGGATTGCATTTTCTACTGTTCAAATATATCACATAAATATTTCTGATTTTCTTTATTCAATTAAAAAAATAGTGTTATTTATAAATAACTAAATAAAACAGTAACCCAAGATCTATAAAGTACAACTGTCTATAAGTATTAGAGTTAGAAACTTGGGTCCAGATTTACTAAAGGGAGATCTATTATGGAATTTAAATTACAACCCATTTCAATGGGTTCACATGAAGCATGACCTTCAGCCAACACAGTCCTAGGCTGCATAAACAGAGGGATAGAATCAAGATCACGAGAAGTGTTAATACCACTTTATAATG
>JANHFP010005006.1:39529-58595 GCA_032468135.1 Calamaria suluensis
GGCTCATCTGACTTCTATGGTACACCCTAATGTCATTTCCTATTACATATTCTGAGGCACAAAATAGTGTTTTGTGCTATATACTGTTTGCAGAATCGTTATTGAAAAATTATATAGTTATTTATGCTAAACCCCAAGCCTATCAAAATTTTAGGCTATCTATACATAAATCAATTCATGTATAATGAAAGATTTCAAGGATATTCAGCTAAATTAATTCCCTCCCATTCCCCATGGAAATTTAAAATCTGCTTGCATACTATCAAAATGCTGCTATGTGGTTATAATAGAAATGAGGTAGAAATTGTGTTGTAAGGAAGCTCTCTGTTAATGTTAATTTAAGGTAAAATACCTTTTAAAACAGCTACAGAACTGGCTATACTCAAGTCACAGTGGCCCACTGGCTGTGCAAGTTCAAAACTAAGAAAGATAAAATATATTTTCCATTACTGAGCGTTTACAAATTAATGTGCAATAACTAATCTTGACTGCTATAACATTAAATTAAATTATGTCTCAGTACAACTAGTTTCTTACGAAAGAATTCTTCAGTACTTGACATTTTTACTAAGGAGTATAAAACCTACAGTTGACCCACAAAAAATCATTTTGGAAATATCAGTAATTTCATTATCCAATAAAAACAATGACTCATTGCTAGTAAAAACAAAAACTCTATTATGCAGATCTTAGAAGTTACAGAATTCAGCGTGAAGAACAATTCTATTCATCTTTATCTGACAGATAATAACAAATTTTGTATAGATTAACTGCCAAATATAAGAGAAAAGATTTCCTTGACAGTAAAGATACAATGTAGGCCAACTATTTGTATAATTTAAAGAGATAAGGAAAATAAATTTGGATTTATCAATCCAGCATGTAAATATAACCTTAACAAATCTAATCATTGAAATGTTTTCTTAAAATTCATTATGAAACTACCCCAATGCAAAATTCTGTAACATTAAGGAAGGATAGCATGGAATGTTTATTTTTCTTAAAGTGGAACTGAGTCTAGAAACTGTTCTTCTCTGTACAGTGCTATGGTATATCTTTCTAAGTGCGACACTCATTGCAAGTCAGAATGTTTTCCTATACTAATTAAAATTGACAGGAATATAGGAACAAAAAGGAGGCTAGCATACAGAATGTTCCCTGATCAAAAGATGAATACTCTGAATGTCAGGATTCTGATATTTTTATGAGCAAGTGAAAATACATGTTTAAGGTAATAATGCCTGTCCTTTTACCTCTTCTTGTTTCATTTCTGATCTATCAGTAGCTATTTTTGTTAGGTTTAGGAATCGGAACTGTATGTTGCGACAGGCCACAAAAACCATGAATAGATGTTGCTCCTATTGTTTGGTATGAGAGTTTCAAAAGTTCTTCATTCTTTTTTAACACCATCCCTTGGCAAATGTATTTGTAGGCTGGGTGATAGTAGAACTGAGCATGCACTATTAGCCAATCTATTTTAATGGCTTTGGATGAAAACAAGAGAGCAAGAGGCTTCTTTTTAATTCTTATTGTATCATATGAAAAGGATCAGTTAAATGTTAACATTTGGAATGTTCCAAATAGACCCGATTTTTTTAAAGTTAATAGCAGCCAATCTTATTAATGATTTCCATATTTTGCCAATCTAACCATATATAAAAAAATCTGCTTGACTTTCTATTTCTGGCTATGAACAACTGGAAGAAATAGACATTATCAGATATAGGTGTTCTAATATACATTATATTTTGTACATACCTCTAAGTCATTGAAAAATAAATGAGTATCAGCAAGATTAAAAATCATTTCTTCCATACGAAGTCCAAGAGTTACTGCTAAAGGTGGATCCTGGTTGGTGTGGGGAGGAACAGAAAAGGTACATATTCTCAGTACCATGTAATGGTCAATACAGACTTTAATTTTATACAATATAGGTGTATAATAGAAAAATAAAAAAGTAACTACAAATAATTACATAATAAATTAATAAGAAAAAGGTATACATAACTACACAAAAAAATTACTAAGAATTCTATATAAGAACGAAATGTTGGTTTTTGTCTTCATGGAGTGTAATGTTACACTTGAAGCAGAAATTCTTACTATCAAAATCTTGAAAGACAAGTAACCGGAAAGAAAATGTAAAGGTAGTGAAAACAGGCATTTTAAAAATGGATAGCATGGTTAACCTAATATAGAACAATTACATAATAGTTACAACCCAATTGTAACTAAAAATATTTCAGTCACTATTAAATATTGCTTTGAAACAAAATACTTTTTTTTAATCCAAATTAAAGATCTTATCCAAGAATTATATCCAAGAATTATATAAGAAGCTTCCAGTTTGTAATCCCATCCCTTGGCAATGACAGATATATAACCAGCAAGGGAGAAAAGAGTATTTTCAGATGATGGGAAATCACTAGTGGCATAACAGGAGAAACTTAGGTGAATCTGAGCTGGGAGTGTGGAGGCCATAAACCTTTGTTGTAAGATATGTGAAAATAAAGTGATGAAAGGTAAAACATCTTAAAGGAAAGATGTAGAAGCTTCGCTTTGTGTTCCCCCTTGGATCATCAGACACAATGAAGAATTGGATTTCAAGTAGTACGATCAATCATGGCATCCTGCCTAGAGTATGAAAAAATAAAGGACTAATATTTGCTAAACTAGATGCTTCTGTTGATGCGAATATGAAGTGAATGCCATCTAGTTTGGTTTTGTTAAATTTATTTCACTTATTGAAATCTGAGGACAAGGCAAAGACAACCAATGGGACGTATCTATTTTAGTTGAATGCTTTTTAAACTTTGACCTTCGCACCTGATTCCCTTTAACAAGAAGGTTAACATATGGGCACCGTGTATACTAAATATTAGAAATATTATAATAAGAGAGATGGAAGGGACCTTGGAGGTCTTCTAGTCCAACCCCCCTGCCCAAGCAGGAATGCCCTACACCACTTCAGACAAATGATTATCCAACATATTCTTAAAAATTTCCGGTGTTGGAGCAATCACAACTATATGCTATATTCACAATATAGTATACACTGTATACTATATATTCACAATATATTGCTATATGGAAGGATATATGTTTGAGAGAAAAACTTCAAGAAAGTCACAGTACTTTTTGGAGTTCTTAACTATTATTTTCTAAGGCTACTAGATCTAGGCTTCAAAAATCAAGATAACCACTAGATGACAGGAAAAAATGTTTTAATTCTTTGCTATCTTCTATTAAGAGATCTAGATTTTTGTGTCCTAATCTGGTAGTCCTATATTGGCCATCTATTGTAATCTTTGGGAATGTGCCAGTGCAATTGACTAATGCCAATGCAATTTCAAACCCTTGTAGAAGAAAGTGATAATTAGACCCTATTGAAGTTTTGATTCATAGGACTTAGTTAGCCATGATTGTCCCAATGATATACATTAATAATGGAGATAAATATGGGGAATACAGCCTTGCTGTGACTATTCTTGAATATTGTCCTTGTTTGCACCATCTAAGACAAGAAATGGGTCTTTAGACTAGTGTCTCCACATCCCAACATTCAAACTTGCTGTTTATCTACTTAATTTGCCTACAGCAAGAGGTCCCTTTACTTATCCTCTCAGAAGTGGGAAACTAGCAAACAGAATCTATATTGATTTACTATTTGTATGCTAATTTGGCCACAAGTAGATTCAAGTCAAAATGGGTCTAAATAATAAAATGTTTACTAATACACTGAGACATAATAATGAAAACATAATTTAGATAAAATGCAATAAAAAACGTAATTTAGATAAAATGCAATAAAATATTATTTCAAAATTAATTTCTTTCAAAATCAGTATTTTATACGAACATACAGTATCATAAAAGAGGTCCAAGAACAATAAATTTACTTTATTGTATAAATATGATATAAATTGCACACAGTATATGGAACCAATTTGGTCTAATGGTATCGGCACCAGCCTAGGAAGTGGGAGACTTTGATTTCAAGTCCTGCCTTTAGCCATGAAAACCAGCTGAGTGACTTTGGGCCAGTCACTTGCTTTCAGTCCAAAAGGTTGTTGTTGTGGGGAAGAGAGGAGGAAGATATATTAGATATGTTTACTGTATTGAGTTATTTGTAAAAATAATAAAGGGTAGGATCCAATCAATCAATCAATCAATCATATAGAAGAGCAAGTTTAAGACTATAATATAGTAATAATGCATTACAGGATTATAAAATAAATGCAAAGCATAATTGGGAAAGGCTCAACTCCTTTCTAACAACTAATCCAAACAGGGCATTTATGGTATGGTTATCAACTAATTCACCCAATACTCAACTCAATCTGTTTATAGAACAAAAGGAATAGTTTTAACAGAATAACAGAGTTGGAAGAGACTTTAGAGATCTTCTAGTCCAACTCTGCTCAAGCAGGAGACACTGCATTATTTTAAACAAATTGCTGTGCAATTTCTTCTTAAAGAATTCTATCCAATGACAGAACACCCACAGGTTCTAGAGACCAATCCACTGATTAATTGCTCTCTGATTAAAACTGTCCTTTTCACTGTTTTGATAAACAATACAGAGGAAATGCTTATGGCACTTACCTATGAAAAAAATCATTAATCACTTGTTGCTTGCATGTACATTGAGCACTTATTCACTGGAGACAAATTCCTTGTATGTCCAATCACACTTGGCCAATAAAGTATTCTATTCTTTTGTGTTCTGTTCTGTTCAGTGGTATTTAGTTTTAAGTAGATGTGCAAAAACTTAGTAGTAAGCTCTTCACATCACATTTGCTGTGCTGCTTCTTTTTAAATAATAAAATGCTGCATTTAGTTTAAAAAGAATGATCAATACTTTCAGATTAGATTACTGTAATGCGCTCAGTGGGGAACTGCCCTTGGAAAGCTCTGGAAGCTAAAATTAGGGAAGAATGTGGCAGCTAGGTTACTGATAGAATTTTATGGCTCAAAGTCCCAGATCAAGTTACACTGAAGAACATATTCAATTACATAATATCTGTGGTTACTATTCTTTGAGGACAGAGAAAAAAATTCTGCTATATGGATGTATTCATAATTACAGCAATATTAAGTATTCTTGCTTGCACTTGCAGGTGTAACACACCAGGAAATCCTGGTTTAAATTTAAATTATGCTCTTCTGTTAATTTGCACGTGCAGAGTCCATCTCACGGTGTAAGTATAATGCCAAGTGCATACAATTCTGCCCCCACCAAATAGTATTGTTTTATTTTTAACATGGGCCTAACATTAAATTTAAATCAGACTAGTCTGAGGTCAGCATCTATGATTATTAGTTGTGTCATTTTCCGGCTGCTGTGCTGAACTATTTTCCATCCAGCAGTACAATTTACTGGAGGTTTGCATCTGACATTTATGTGCAGGGCAAGCTGTCGTAGGCATTCGTGCAGAAAGAATAAGTTGTTCCTCGGTGAAGGTTTGCCTACATGCAAATTTCTGCCATTTGCGTGCTTACTGAAACGTACAACATCCATATGTGGCTCCATCAGAAGAGAATGTACGTAGCTCAGGATTGAGTCCTTAGTGCTCTCTGAGCTTAGTTGTTTGCAGATGTTTCATTACCTGACTAGATAACAAAGGTAACAACATTAACAGTACTTTGAAAGCCTGAAAGTAAGAGTCTTCTGCTGTCAACTTTTAATAGCATGAGTTATTAGGGTGGGTCCTTCCTAATTTTTTTTCCTCTGACTTTTAAGCCGCTGTTTCTCCATTCTTGGCTGATTTTTGTCTAGGCTAGGGGTCCCCCAATCCCCAGGTTGCAGCCCACTACCGGGCCTTGAGCCCTTTGGAACCAAGTCGCAGAAGTAGTGAGTGAGTGTGTGCGCTTGCATGCCAACTGCATGGAACCATCCCCTCTCCCTCACTGGGGGGTGTTGTCTACAAAGCCAGAAAGGTTGGGGAACTTTTATCTAGGAGGCATCTTTTCCTATCATCCATCAAGTTGTTTCCCACATGCCAATATATTATCCAACTAAGTACCACCATTCATGAAAAACATGAAGTTTGAGAGAATCATGGCAATATTAGAGCCAATGTTATGAATATATTATTATGTAAAATATTATGCATGCCTTCTGGCTGTGCAATGGAATATTCAGAATCTTTGGCATTATGCATGTTCCATGACATGGATGGAAAATGCACTTTGGCCAAAACTGGCATCTGTTCTATACTAAGCTGCCAGTGGAACTAGTTTAATAATATCTTGCTATTTGTGTACTCTTTTAATTTAATTACCATCTAAGTAGTTAGTATAAACAAAAGTTCAATAATATCCTGAATAAAATGATAAGGAAAGAATATTACAATATTACAATGTACAATATCCTGGGGGAAAAATAAGTATAGGTAGATCTTGACTTATGACCGTAATTGAATCCAGAATTATGATCATACATTGTGTTGGTCATTAAGCAGGTCACCATGTGAACTGGACAGATTTCACAACCTTTCTTGTGGCAGTTGTTAAATGATCTCAAGATTGTTAAATGTGTTTAAGCAAACCCATTTAAGCCAATGGATGTTTGTTGTGTGAAATGGAAATAAAACCAGTTTTTGGCAAAAAATGTTGCAAATTGTAGTTATGTGACCCTAAGACATTGCAAATGGTTGTAAAAGCAGGCCAATTGTCAAGTGCCCAAAATGCAAACACATGGCTGCACGTGAGGAGAACTGACTGTTATAACTTTGGAATTGGGTCATAAGTAGCTCTGGGATGGTCTGTCGTAACTTTGCAAGAGAAGGATTTCCAGCAACACTATAGCCTTCAGCTGCAATATTGTTCTTCAGGGGAACAATAATATTTTCTCATCTTTTTGTCTGACTACTAAGGTATACCAGCATTGGCAAGGAATGTCACTAGAATTCCAAATTCCTCTTTTTTTCAAATTATTGGAGCTACCAAAAATAGCTGTTGTAATATTATTCTCTATCACAATGATGGCTGATCTTTTCCGGACCGAGTGCCCAATGCATGCATGTGAACCCCCTAAATACCCCACATGTGCATAGTCCTTTCCCATGCGCCCTGTCCCATATATGCACTCATCTGCATGCGCCCCTCCCCATGCACATCTGCATGCACCACTCCCATGCACACTCCTTGAATGTGCTCTGTCCCCCACGCATGTGCAGCAGAGACCCGAAGACCAGCTGGCTGCAGGAGGCGCACTTGTATGCACAGCAGAGCTGAGCTGGGATGACAGCTTGCATGCCCACAGAGAAGGCTCTGCGTGCCACCCCTGTCATGTGTGCCATAGGTTCGCCCCCATGGCTCTATCATAAGCAATCATAAGCAATTATATTGTGATTTTTGTTTCTGTCTTAGTTTTGGAATGGAGAAATGCAGAAAATAGTTGTCAACTCCACTGTATGGGAATATTCAATGAATGACTGAGCAGTGATGGAACAATTTTCTAGGCAGATTGAAGGTTTCAGGTTAAGTAGGTTAGAAGCACCAGATTTACAGAAATAGGTTAGAAGGAGCAGAACTAAATTAAACTAAAAGTTGTCTACAGAGAAATGGTGAATAGAGATATTTTTCAAGGATATAGGGGAACTAAGAGGAAAACAGTCTATGTTCTCTCTCCTCTTTAATTTACTCCATTTTGCCAATTTCCTTGTTCTTTACAACTTGCAAAAACTAACAACATTCCAGAAGTTCAATTTGGCTAATGCTTAATGCATGTGTCACACTCTGTAAAGCAGAGCAAAATGTTAACACTGTGAATAATATTCTAAAACTGCAATCAACCACGTACACTTATTCATGTGTGTCAGAAGTTAAGATTTCTGAATTTGAAAAGGATTATTTTAAAGTGAATAGTTACAGTGTTTAGGAGCGCAAACTACCCATAAAATAAAAACTTCCTAGCTTGCCAGTACTTGAATTTAAAATAAGATATAGAAGTGAATCTGCCCATAGATTATAGATCCAGCTGGTGTCAATAAGTGTTACAACATTGTGTTAGTACAGAATATATTTGCCAAATTAGGGGATCAGTTTTCCCTATTGACATTTGTAAATATCACTGGATTTCAGCTACCCAAGGATTAAAAATATATTTAAACATGCTTGGATTAGTAGAATAGGAGAACAGAATTTTTATCATGCAGAAAATACACAGCATATTTCTTAGTCTGAACACATAATGAAATCATATACATATACTAAACATCTTACACTGTTTAAATAATTTCTAGAGAGAATATAGACTTTTTGGCAATATTTTAAATTTTTACCTGAGCTATCAATACAATCTTATAGAAGAGACTATTTGTAGTTCAGGATTAAAATGTGAGGTCCATGCTTGGTGGTTTTCTTATAGACATTTTATTACCAAAATAGGTAACATCATCACTGCTGATGAGCACAAGGTTGTTTAATTTGGTAATGAAGTGTCTGCAAGAAAACCACCAAGCTCAGAGAGCACCAAAGATCCCAAAATACAATATTATGCATATCCAACCAGAGGTAAGATTTACTCACATATAAAATATCATAACTGTTTTGGATAACACTTATACCCTCAGATCTTTGCAAAAGAACATGCTGGCCAGAACTGATAGGGAAATGATAGGAGCTGATATGCAAAACATCTGGAGGAAACCAGGTCATCTAACTCTGGTATGAGTCTCAGTGAACCAAACAGACACAGCTTAGTGATAAGTATTTTTTTCTTCAAATAAATTTATAATTATTTCAAGGGAAGGGTTTTTCTTACACATATATTCATTGCACCTGACTATAAATCATTTATTTCCTATCTATTAAAAATTACCTGTGACAAGTTCTCTTACTTCTGCATCAATTGATTTTCTTAGCAACCGTAAAAGTGCAGCTATTCCACCAACATTTTTCATTGCTATCTTATTTTCATCTGTAGACTTCCCAAATACCAGATTCCGCAGTGCCCCACAAGCATTCTTCTGAACTTCAAGAACTCTGTGGTCTAACAGGTCAACCAAGTGCTTGATTCCTCCTAACCTGCACACCTACAATTATATTGAATGAAGGATTCAGTGAATATGTGAAGTGAAATTCTGGAAAAATACATTTTTCTCACACAAGTTGCATAAACCAAATTTACATGTCTGCCTCTTTAATATTTGGCATTTTTAGGGGTTGTACAGCATGTCTAATTCATTGAAATATAGTGCTGTGTATAGCATGTGTATTATCTATCGCCCCATTGTCAGTTAAAGTAAATGTTCTTACACTCAATAAACTGGAATTAAAACATGAATTACACATATTTTAATAAATCCAATTAACAGTAATTTCATAAACATGCTTGGCTGCATCTCAACAGTTTAGAGATGAACTTTTCTCAGTCTTAAAATCTTACATATGATTGTAAAAATAATCTTCCCAATTCCTAGCCACACAAATATTTGGCTGTTCTGACTGCATATGATGGAAGCTATGGTGTAATATCTCTGAAAGGCAACAGGTTAAATAATGCTTTTAGGGAAAATATTTTTAAGCATCTTTATATTAATGAAGGTAAATATACAACAACCCCCTTGAAATTTATTGTTTGAAATATCCATAAAAGAGGAATTAATCAGAATTTTAATCCTTATATTATATGGATTATATAAATATGTTGTACCATTTTTATATGAAATGGGTCACCCCATGTCTTGGGGTCCCCTGCTCGATCATCATGGATTTTGATGAAATTTTGTGTCAACATGCACACCTATCCCCAATGAACATTGGTAAAGTATTACGTGTGCCGATGCAATACTTGCAGCGATATAGTCATTTGTGTGACCCCATAGTGCAGTTGTCTACAGCAGACGTCACCAACCTTTCAAATCTCAGGGAGCACTAAATTCATAATTTTAAATCCCACAGACCACTAATACGATCTGCTTAATGAGTGCCTGGGTGGGCCTGGCTAGGTGGTCATGTGACTGGGTGGGCATGGTCAACTCAATGTCACATTGAGGGGCGCCTAGCTGACCTCTACTCACCCCTTCCCTTCCAGCTCCTCCTCGCTTGCCCACCCAGGCTCCTTAGTGCCCCAACAGGAAGCAGTTGTTGGAGCTATGCAGCCACCATGAGAAAGAATTGGCAAAAGAGCTCAGTTCAAATTGGATCTGACCGAGAACGAGGCTCAGCAGAAGCAGAGGACTGAGGACTATAGCAGCATAGGCTTTGCAAGCAGAGAGAATACCTGTGGGAGTGCAAGGCCAGGTACCGGTGCCTGGAGACTCAGCGGGCTGAGATGGTCAGCCAGTTCCAGGCCATGATGCAGTCCCATTGGAACTAGGCCCTCTGGATCTTTGCCATCAGCAACACTTCCCTCCAGCCTTTGCCCAAAGCCCCACACTAGGAGGCTGAAGCAGACCCTGAGTTGGAATTTCTGCTCCCCTCTGATCCACACAAAAAGACCACAAAGGGGGAGACTCTCTGCAGCAACACAATAATCTATTGAACGTATCCAGCCGAGAGGCCATAGTTTGAGGACCCTTGATTTAGTGCAATAAAAAAAAGGCAGATAATTTTTTTAGGGACCACCAAAATTTTCTCCCAGATCACCAGTGGTCCATGGACCATCAGTTGGTAACTGCTGTTCTACAGTATGACTCTGAGGTTCCAGAAACTTTGATTTATAATATCTCTGGTGATACTTTTGTGGGGAGAAACAAAATTTGGCCATTTTGTACAACTTTTTGTGCTCTATTAAACAAAATAATAAAAACATTCCCATGAGCGATCTCCATCTAGATAATCTGGAGCAAAGTTGGCTGAAAATATTGTAGCTCAAAAAAAAAGATAAAAGTTGGGCTTTTTATATCTTGGGAGGAAAGGCTGAAAATACCCTATTTTTGGTGTTTTTTTTTAAAAAAAGCATCAACTTTACACTCAATTTGTAAACTAAAATAGAAAGCAGTAGGAAAATGAAAATTTATATTTGAAAACCTTGTGTTGCTAAGTTATTACGCACAATGTTTCACATTTCTCATACCTTTCTTTCCAGAGTTATAAAAAGATAATGTATTTATTATTTTGGTTAATAGGGCACAAAACGTTGTACAAGATGGCCCAGGTTTTGTTTCTCTCAACAAAATATTGCCAGAGATAGTATGTCTCAAAGTTGCTGGAACTTCATGGTCATACTGTAGAAGGCTGTGGTATGGAGTCACACAAATGCCTATATTTCTGCAGGGATTACATCGGCACACGTAACACTTTACCAATGTTCATTGGGGACATGTGTACATGTTCACACAAAATTTCATCGAAATCCACGATGGTTGAGCAAGGCACTTTTCTGAAATCAGAGCACTTGACATGGAATGACCCAAACATCACCTGCTAGTGGTTTAGATATATGATAATAAACATGGCCTTTTCAGATGCTCAAATCTCAAAACAAAGGGCATGCTTTGTGGGAGTTTTGTTTTAAGACTGGAATCAAATAGAGAGTTTTATTAAAAAAACCCAGCTGCTTCAAATGTTTTCATTCCAGAAGTTTCAAGGGCTGTCTGCTCTTCTGAGCTTTGTGATTAGGATTCACCTCCTCCCCCCAAGTTTTCCTAGTTCAGTAAGTAGAGCAGCAGACATCAATCTTGTACTCAGTGCTATTGGTATGGAGTTATTGTAATGGACAGATGTAAAGAATGTAGTGATGAAAAGAAAGCAGCAAATAAGGATATAGGCAGAGAAAAGATTGCTTGCAGCTACATTTCTGCCAGCCTTTCTAGTTAATGTTTTTTGTTTTAATGTTACTATTGGCAGTAAGTACATTGTTTGACCCTCGCTCTCACAGCCTCTAAAATCCTTCATGGCCTTTAACTCAGGCAATTTATCGTATTTTTCAGACTATAAGACGTACCTACCAAGGCGAAAAATATCTGCCTCTGCCTCCCAGCAATTTACCTTCTTGCAGCAAACATCCTGGTCAGTTTCAGCACAGCCTGCTCTAACACAGCTAGCTGATTGGCAGTTGGATTGGCCTCATGGAATACCGCCTATCAGCTGTTCCACGCTGTGGGGATCGCCACTGCCTATCACTGCTACTGCCTATTGCCACCTCCACACACCCCATTTTTTGGTCTCTGCATGTCCTGTTTTTGGCCCATTCCAGGTGGTGGGAATCGCCACTGTCACTGCCTGGAATGGGCCAAAAATGGACATGTGGAGGCTGAAAATAGGGCATATAGGGGTGGCAATAGGCGGCAGCAGTGATGGATGGCGGTGGTGGTGATCCCCACAGACTGGAACAGCTGATGGGCGGTATTCCGGGAGGCCAATCCAACCGCCAATCAGCTGCTTGTGCTAAATCAGGATGTGCTGATGCTGACCAGGATATTTGCTCTAAGGAGATAAATTATTGGGAGGCAGAGGCCGAAGGGTGGGGGCCAGTGGGTGTGCGGGGCTTCAGCAACATTTGCTGTATAAGAGACACAGACATTTCCACCCACTTTTTTTGGGGAAAAGTGCAACTTATACACTGAAAAATACAGTATTTAATAATTATTTACAATTAACAATGTGCTTTTGTTGTTATAGTTTGTCACACAGTCAGACTGGATTTGGAATTTCTATATACCTGTCAAGATTTTCCAAGGACCTGGGATAGACAGATGTAGATGTTTGATGGTGTTAGATGTTTGATGGTGTTACAACCTGCTACATTGCAGGTTGTAAGCTGTTCTGAGTAAAGGTGTGTGTTGCAATCTACTAATGGTGAATTTTGTTAATATCAATGGTTTTCAACTGGTGCTCCTTTCATTTTGGCATTGTTATTATTATTATTAATAGTAATATATTACTTGTCAAAACCCAAAAATAGGTTTCATTTTGCCAATGCTGCAGATGTAACTAATTTGAAGGAACTTTGATCAAAATGTAATGGGGAGACAAGGTAATCTGTGCTACTGATCTACAGGAATTGGCCAACTTAAAAAAGAAAACAATAATGAAAATAATATATTTTGTCTTTGCCAAGATGACTTGTTTATCTCCCACTGGAAAGTAAACACTGGAAATGATGTAGTTCAAATCATCTCTGTAATTCATAGTGTTGCTTCAGTCTCAGGTGATCTCAAGATTATCTGTATAAATATACTTGCTATTTGAATCACTAAGGATAAAATTATTTTTGTCCTAGAATTTGGAAATCTGCAAAAGTCTGGAGTGGGTTTTTTAAAATTCCCTTATAAATAGCGGAAGCATGAGAAACAAAACTAGAAACACCTTTCAATTTGTTTATCTTGAAATTGGCTTAAAATTACACGGAAAGAAACCCGAGAATACACAAATTTACATACTTATGACCGTGAAAATCTAAGAAAACACACACACATATATATATACACACCTCCTTTTATAAATACTGTATTGGGAACAGGAGATAAGTGTCAAGAGAGATTGGTATATTCAATGTTTAACAGGTGGCAAATAATACTGGAAAGCATACTTTCAGTAATTCAAACTTAAACACTATTCTTTGTATTATTATTTTCCCTTCCATTTCATATATTCATAAATTTCACTAAAAACTTCATAAATATTCATACACTTGTTTAAAGAGCTATAGTGAGAGAGAAAATTGAGATTTTAAAAATCTCCCCATTAGCATTATATGCAAATATTTAGAAAATGTTCCACTAAAGTTGCTAGGGTTGGCTTCTAAATATATGAGCAAAATATTACAATGCTAATGAGGGAAATAGTTAATTAAACAATGGTTTTCTAGTGGCCATAATAAAGCTTAAAAGCATGGCTACATTTCCATTACAGGGTTTCTCAATTCATAAGTGTTTATGGTGTCTAATGTGATGAGTATTTCAACATTAAGCCATATGTACTAATAGTTATTAAATATTCTTCACTGACAGTTGATCAGCAAGTTACATACCTCAGTTTTTATTTTATTATCTCCAAAGCACAGGTGCTGTAGGTAGGCTGCAGCATTGGCCTGAACCGATGGGAACTGGTGCTGAAGCATATGAATCACTTCTGGCAACTCTGGATCCCGCCATGCAAATTCTCTTCAATAGATAAGAACATTCAAAGGAAAGAGTAAATGTATTGTTATTGTATGAGATTTATTAATTAGTCCCTAAGAACGGTGGGTTTGGGGAAGTGCGCCATGTAATATTTGTATTCTACAAAAGTTTGAATATTTGGGTATCAGTAACTAAACTTAAGTAAATTAAATCAAGAGGTGAAGAACTAAAAATGAAATTGAAGGAATCACTTAAGGATTTGTTTTTTATTATTCTAGTGCTAATTGCATGTAACTGATTAAAGTATCATTTATACTTGCCTGGGATCTTTCTGGATGCTGTCTATAGATGGAGATCTTGTTGTTCCATCATCAGCAGGGACTGCATGTTGCATCCTGTTATAATTCGATTCAGACATCCGATAATGAAGCGACCTATAGGGTTCTCCGTAGGTAACTGTTGTGTTCAGCGCATAGTTATTTCTTTGGTATGTAAGAGTGCTACGCTGACTAGAAGATCTTTGTAGATTTCCAACACCTGTATACCAAATAATTATGAGAATACTCGTCTGTACAATTAACAAATATACAGAATATAGAGATACCAACATATATGTGTTGTCATTGTCTTCTTAATTCATTTTCAAGACTGTTAAAAGTATCTTGAATGTTTATCTCTGTATTGGTTTGTGAAGAATGAAGCTCAGAAGAAGATAGCTTTGACCCTAAAATAATTTGAAACCTTCCTGCTTCAGACTAATGCAGTCTTTCTCAACTTCAGCAACTTCAAGACTTATGGGATTCAAAACTTCCAGAATTTCCCTAGCTAGCATGCTGGGGGGTAGCCAGAGGAGGGATTCTGGGAGTTGAAGCCCACACATCTTAAAGCTGCTGAAGCTAAGAAACACTGGATTAATGGCTCCTAGGTTCATCATTATTTTCTCTGCTGAGCCAATCAAATGCTTGTGAGCATTAAAGGCAATAAACATATCCTAGTACTGCTCTCATTAAATATATTTGGAAATAAGCATTGATCAATGCTCTAAGGTTTATTGCTAAATAAATATCAATGGTATTGTTCACATAGTGGAGGAGGGCTTATGTGAGACACAAATTCCACAATGCCTTTTTTCATATTGCTTGTCATAGATCTGCAATCCTCCAGAAGGATTTTATGGAATTCAAAGGAGAGTAATAGTTGAGGTACTTCCTTCTGTGAACTTCCTTAAGGTAAGTTATTTTAGGATTCAAGGTACAGTGTTTATGTAAAAAAAATATTTTGAAGTTTAATTTCAGTGCTGATCGACTTTTTAATCTCTTACACTTTATCTTCCAAATGGGTTAGTCATAAAGGTGATGAATAGAGCTAAATCCCAATTTAGCCCTTCTTTGAAGTTAATCAACTGAAATTAATGGAATATAAATTAGCCATGACAAAAACTGGATTTGGTCTGCAATAAATAATGCATTTAGTTAATGATTTGTTTTGAACTAAAATGAATTTGGCCTACAGTAATACTTTCCTACATTTTCCTCTCTGTAAATCACAATATCTGCTGCAAATTTGCTTTGGTTGTTGTTTTTAAAGCAAAATATTTTTTTTCACTAAGCATGCACACTAAACAATGTTTACATTGTTTTATACTTTTTATCAAAATGTAGGAAAATTGTTTCAACCTCAATGGTTGCCTCTGAGCAAATTATCTCTAAACAGCCTACCTTATCCTATGTTTCTGGATGAAAGGTGGGATATAAATCTAACCACAACAAAAAGAATATAATGTTGGTATAGATGTTTTAGGACAACAGAGAAATAACAACTTCAAACCTACCTGAGCCAGTTCGATATAATGCAGTTTGGGATCCTTGGGGTACATCACCTGTTCCATGGGTTGGGCTGTGATACACTGGACTATAATAAGGTCTACCTTCATAAATGGGAGTGATTTGTAATTCAGGAGATACATTAGAGCTTAACACCTGTCCAAGTTGACTATGTTGACTAGCATATGAACTCCTTAAGCCTACGAAAGAATAAAACAAAAAAGTGATAAATGGCAATCACCATGTATGATGATTACCATGAGTAATCTTTTTTCTTCCTCCAGGTTTTTGTCAATGCTCAGGAAAGAAAAACCAAAACCACAAGAAAAGTTCAAACACCCCAATGAGGAAACACTGAAGTAAGTAGGGAATAATTTAAGCTAAATAAATGCATTTCCAGACTTACAGACTTTTAGAATGAATTGGCATCCTGTTATTAATTGCCCTTTATTGCTCCTAAAAATTTCACTAACTCACTTCTTTTTGAATGGACTACCCAATTTTCTTAATCAGTTTTTCGACATGATTTAGGAACTTATTTTTCTCTTTTAGTTTTCTTGTTTTCATTTGGATTTGGTACTTTCTCTTATTTATAACTCATATGATTTTTCTGCTTGTTTAATCTTCATCCTCAAACCCTCAATCTCACTATTATACAGATCTGTGTTCATTGTTTAACTTGACAATGAAATAAAATATGTGAAAATTGATGCACTGTAGTGCTATTATAGTTAATAATATTTTGTTTATTACCTGGTATATTGCCTTAGGTTTGGAAAGCAATCCTTTCCTCAAGTGACCATTCCAACATAAATAAAAAGTTGTCCCATATGATTTGTACTGCATATGATGCAGTACAAATAAACTGGCCAAACTAGGAAGTGCATCATATTTACTTCCATTTCCAATTATCTGATTTGTGGATATTTGCTTTTTGATCCTTTACACCAGTGAAGCTTTCTTCACATTCTGACTATGTCATCTTCACTGTGTGTGAAGGTTCCATGAAAAATGTGTCCTTATACCTGCAATCTTTCTTCTGAAATGTTTGCCAGCAATATTTAACATTTAGGCAGTGTAAAACCAGAACACCTTGGATTTTGAAGGACATGGCTGGTGTTGCTGTTATTGAAAAATAAGACTTTCTTCACATCTCAGAAATCTCCTGCCCTCCCCCCCCCCAGGTTTTGGTGGGGCTACCTGGCCAAGCTTGTTGACATACAATACCACCTAATGTAGTATTTCAACAGATTGATTGAAATAAGAATAAAGTCAGTGAGAATTTGGAAACATATAGTAGATGTACATTTGGTACATCATGAACCATTCCCAACAAACTGTAAGTATCTCATTTTTAAATAATTTTTCCTAGATCCATGTGGAATTGTATAATTGAGACTGTTACACATTTACATTTACAGTGCATATGAGAAGCTGTGTTTATTTTACATCTGACAACACAATTCAATTCTTCAAACAGATAAAAAAGCAGTCTTGCAAGTTAAATATTTATTTATTTGTTTATTTATCTATCATATTTGTACACACAAACCCTTCCCATCGCAATTAAGTTACTCTGGATGGTTTACAAATATGTGGGCTAAAAGATACCTGAAGATAATTTATTTCATAAAGCCATTGTGAATGGTTGTTAAAGAATTCTGAAATAAAATGTCATCAATATTAAGGTGACAGGCAAGTTTCTTTTCTATTATCTAAATGAAATAACAAATGCCCCAAGGACATTTTTGGAAGTCTAAATGAGACTGATATATTTAAAATGAAATAGATAAAGCAGAGGTACTGAAAAAGGGAGAATGATCACAGAGGTTATTGTGCTTACTCTTAAAAATCAGATTGGATGTTAAGTAGCTTCTGTGAATTAGTCAGAGACTTTCCAAAATCAGTTAGTAAGTGCTTTCTATTAGATAGGTTAATGACTGCAATGTATAGCAAGCTGGGCTAGCTCTGCTCTGTAGAAATAATTTAAACTATTTCTATTATGATAATCAGGGTTGATGATTACTAACTTGGAAAACTTTCAAAGGAGAAATTCATGGAAGGCAGACCCTTTGAGGCTTATTAGTTTGAACATTTAATATTACTTTTATGCTGGAGCAGCATTCCTCCAACTACCAGCAAGAGAGCATCATGGCTCCATCTGCCTCTGAGCTCAATGGAAGCATGTGGTTGACATGCTCAATTAAAATGGGCTTTGGTCTCATTTAGCAAAGTTATTCTTATTTTCTTGTATCAGACTTGTACTATGGGATTTCTCCATTAGAAAATGTAATTGATTATGATACCAGCATATTTGTTTCTGGAATACCACTAATTATTACATACCACCTTTTCAGCATCTTTTCAGTTAAATTAGCATCTAAAAAACAACTGTCACTTCCAGAGTGGAAACATCCTTAAATAATACTGTATAGACAATAGTGTTAATTCTACATAAAAAGAAATCTTATTAAAATATAAGCATTTTTATATTTTGAAATACGTTTAACAACAAAATGGATGATCACTTTTTCCCCTTTTGATTCTTTCTCACGTCTTTTGCTAAGCTATAATCTGCTACAACAGAAAAATAGAATAGAAAATAGAAAAATATAAAGTCATCCTCTAAAGCATTTGGAGATTTATTCTTTGTTTCAAATTTATTAAAATAAAAATGTTTCATATATTACACACAGGGAATCAGAAAATTCACATTGTACTGAGCATGAGTAAGAATTTTGAGAAATTCAAGGATATAAATCTTTGTCCACAAACAACTATTATGGCAGCGCAATAATTTTTTCTTCTGTGAAGAACACAAACCATGTGCAGGAAATATGAATAAGGTAGGGCATACTATCACAGGCATTCATGCAGCTGTTCTTCGTTGGAATTGTGTTTGCAGGCAAATTTTTCCTATTTGCGTGCTGTCTGTAGACGACACCTTCCCCAAAAGGCCAATTAGAGATCACCCACAGAACCATCAACAACATTTTTAAAGGAATTCAGTTTACTAGAAAAAAAGAAAATAACACCTCACTACCCTTTCTGGACATCCTGATCAGCAGAGACCACAATGGCAAACTCAAAAAGCAAAAAACAAATGGAGCTGCTGTGGCCTAGAGGTGGAGGTCCTGCCTCACAACCAGGAGTTCGATCCTAGGTAGAGGCCAGATGTAGGGTCTCCTGCTTGGGCAGGGGGTTGGACTAGATGACCTGCAAGGTCCC
>JANHFP010005007.1:6039-26648 GCA_032468135.1 Calamaria suluensis
TCTCTGTGTGTACGTACCGGTCGCGAGGAGGTAACTGGCAGGATGCGGTCTTGTAGATAACCTGGCCCAATGCTATGTACTACCCTTCTATATATTTTCTTCCCTCAGTCCCCATTTTGCATTATGGTTACTTGATATTGATCATACGGTTTTGGGCTTATGGGAGCTGGTCCAAAAGATTCAGAAGGGTATTGGGTGTACACTGAATTGCTTGTACACATTACTGTAGAACTAGTTTGGTCTAGTGGTTAAAGCATCAGTTTAGAAACCAGGAAAATATGTCTCATCTTAGGCCGGCTGAGTGATTTTGGACCAATCCCTCTCTCTCTCAGTCCAACTCACCTCACAGGTGGGGAAACTAGGGGAAGGAAGAGGCATTATATATATTCACAGCCTCATGTTAGTTATAAAAATAATAAAGTCAGGGTAGAAAGTAAATCAAGACTAGAAACAACCCTATCCTGCATAAGGCACAAAACCAGGTGATGACTTTGGACTAGTTTATTTCAGCCTAGGAAGTAGGCAGTGGCAAACAACTTGTGAAATATCTTGCCAACAAAACTGCAGGCAGTCTGTGGGAATCAGACATGATTGAATGGAAGGGGGGGACCCCAACTACTGAAAGAACCCTTTTGAATTAGTGGTTCCCTTGTTATGTGTTTGGATGGCTTTTGCTGTCCCTCCACAGTATATGCAAGTTTCTCATACACTATTGTTTGTTCTTTAAAACACTCTGAAAAGACAAATAATCCTCCATTACTACCCCTATCCGGGTCAAATATACCATATTCTCAGTCTCGGTTGAAGCAAGATCAATGGGGGGAAGCCATATTCACTTTACAATTGCAGTGATTCACTAAACAACCAGAGAAAAGGAGTCATAAAATGAGGTACAACTCACTTAACTGTCTTGCTTAGCAATGGAAATATTGAGCTCAATTGTGGTTGTAAAGTCGAGGACTGACTGTTTAGCATAAGACAATCCGTGAGACAAATAATTATTTAATTTGATTTTACTTGATCTATTTACTTCCTAATGAAAATGGATCAGTGGTCATTTTTATATATGATCAAGAGAGATTGCTGATGGTCAACTCTTGAAGTCTAGCCTGGAAGTTGAGGCTACTGAACTTCTTGTTGGTTTGAAATATTTTGCTGCTTAGCCAAGTAACTACTTCAGTTTGAGCAACTTGGTTAGGGGGACCTCATACATAGTCTACCAGGGAAGTTTCATGTCTCACCTAATCTGGATGGGCTTCTTAGGTGAGTAGGCAAAGACTCCTTGGGAAGTAAATGCTTCAACTCCTAAATTCTTTCTCCTAGGTGGGTCATTAAGGGTGGCCTCCCTGGTGAACCTGTGAGATGTTCTTAATTTTCCCAGAGACTGATGCAAGAGCAGCGTAAAAAATGGGGGACAGATTAATTGTGCCTGAGGCCTTCACCTCTATTGAGAGAAGGATTTTCCATTTTGGTATAAAGAGATACCTTTACTCCTCTCAAACCATTTTTCTTCCTTGTCCAAAATATGAATGTTACTGTCCTGAAAAGAGTGGGCCTTTTTTAAAAAAAAAAATAATGAAAGTAGACAGTTGATTTCTGGTCCTTTAGTGTTGCTTCTGTAGGCCAACAACAGTGATGTAGCTTTCATTATTTAATGTGTGGGGTAATCCTGTTGCATGGCAGAGTGTGTGTGGTAAATTTTTGTTTGATCCAATTTTGCTTAATCCACAAAATCTGATCTCTTGTCAGTGTTCATGTAATGAGATTGGTTAAATTGTATTTGATGCTTGAGACCTATCTGTTGTAATTTTCTACTAGGCAGGTTTAATAATTCTGGAATAGTGATGTAATTTAACTGGCAGGGAAAAGGACATCTGCGTCTTATTTTGGACTAGTCCCAGGAAGCATTGCCAATTACTGGGAACTGTGGGACTTCAAAACATGTAGCTCACTTAGCTGGAGATCCTTAGAGCCCAATTTTTTTTAAAAGTCTATTTTGAAATAGAGGCTTAACTGAACTTTCCTCCAGTTATGTCTGTGCTTGTAAACAGCCCATTGAAATATAGCTACTGAGAAGTAAAAATTTAAAATAGTCTTCCATCTACCCACCCTTGCGGAAATATTGAGGCAGAAAAATATGTGTAAACATATCCAAATTAACATACCCAACTTAGAAATCTTTCTCCCAGTAAATTGGTCTAGGCCTCCCTAGTAGGCACCAATAATGCAGTGTGCACCCCCTGCACATGCACGCATGACCCCTCATGCTCCCCCTGACACACACACACACACACACACACACACACACCGTGCATGCACACATGGCCCCTCACATTCCTGATACGACCCTCCCACTCCGTTTTGGGTAGAAATTGTTTATGGAACTTCCATTTTGCAGCTACAAATAAACATGGCTGCTAGATATTTTTAGTAGCAATTTCTGACATCCCCTCTCCCCTTCTTCTTAGGTTTAATAAATTTGTCACTTGTTCCAAAAGTATCGATTTTCCCCTGGATTTCAGAGAACTCCTAGTGACTATATGGATACTATGACAGTTTTCTTGACAACTGTTTAAATCTGCTTAGCCACCATCTGCTTTTTTATTTCTTGGTTTAACCTGCAGTGGTTGTATTACTTGATGGTCTTTCCTCCAAATTCTGATTTGGCCTAATTAAGTTTAGCTTTTGAGCCCAGATCATTTCACCTAAGTGCTGCCTTTTGTTAAGGCATACCATGCTAGAAGAACAAGGAATTGTCCAGAAAGAGGGTCTGGATATATGCATAAAAATAAGTTTGGATTGTAGGTACTTAATTGTACTTATTGGCTTGTTCTTGGCAGAAAGTACTGTCACATGCGCATGTGGGGGAAGTGGGAGGGGGTGCTCACGCATGCTTTTGGCATACAACTAGAACAAGGTTAGCCATCAGTAGAACATAATCCAACCTTTCTTAATGAGTTTTGGTTCGAGGTTTGCTTGTTCTCAGATTGATTTCATTTCTTTGAGACTTCAGAAAGCAGTGACCTATACATATGGTAATTATCCTATTCTAATCTAATCTCCCTCTCCCTCCCTCCCTCATTTAAGAAGAACTCAACTGCATACCATGACCATTTTGGTCGCAAAACGTGTTAATTTTAAAAGTTTTTCATGGACCCATTTTTATTCTTATTGTGATGTTTTCCTATATTATTTTACATCACTTCTACTTTTGATATAGCTTGACTCCAATGTTTTTGTGGTCAATCATATTTCCTTATTTCGTAATATTTAAATATAAATATATTATAGTGAGCTAAATACAATGGTTATATTCAACTGATTCTGCATGAATTTGTGTTAGTTGCATTGGTGCTCAGGAGCATAGCTAATACTCTCACCTGCGCTACCAGAATAAGTAGAAAAAGATTGGCAAAGGGAGTTGCTTTGTTTGACTTGTTCAGTCTTGTTGAATTAATATATTGGGTTCTTGATATAGATGCTTAGGAATTTGAAAACCAACTTTTTTCATTGGTCACTATGTTCTTGTATGAACCTCAGAGTCCACATATAATTTCAGCTGCAGTATTTATTTTTAAGTAATGTTGAAATGGTATATGACAAGTATTTAATATTTGCAAATCCAGAAAATCCATGTTACTTAATATAATGTAGGTATACAACATAAAATATATGCTATTGGTATTTACAATGAAATGTAGAGTATTGCAGATGCTAGGTTTAGTGAAAAACTGTGATCAGAGTGTCTTCTTTTTATTATTAAAGTAGTTTTATTACCACTGTTATATTAGTCTATTATTTACAGCAAATCACCTTCCATGTATTGGATTGTTTCTGGGTGTCAGCTATGGTACTTGTGGTTCAGCATTTTTGGAATTCATTCTTTTTATATTGATTTAATTAATACCAGGTCTTTCCATTGGGATCAGGATGAATTAGTGTGCTGTGCACACCTTCCACTGAACTGTGCCACATCAGGATCCAGGCACATGTTGTATCTGTTGCGATTCCTTGGAAGAGCATCACACCAGAAATTTACTAGTCTTCCCTAGTAGAGATCTGGAAATATTTAAAAACCTGACTCTTTTTCCAGGCCTGGCAAAGGGGGAGGGGCTGTTGAGCTGACCAATATATTTTATGTAGCATTTGGAGTTCATTTGTCTTGACCTGAATGGTTTCTTCTGCCTATTATTACTCTTTATAGTATAAGCCACTGATAGTCATTCTGGAGTCACTCTGAAATAAATTTAATTTTAAAAATAGGTAAATAAATCATATATTCACATTGAACAATTTAATGTTGTTATTCTAATACTTTCAAAAATAATAGTTTTCATACTAAGAAAGACAAATAATTGTACCCTAGGTTGTGACTTGAACATTATGTATTATCCAATGGTAGAAAAAATTATTAAAATTGAGACATGCTTTAAAATGAGGCTGTGGTACAGTATAAGAAAGAGGATCTCTTTTTTGCTGGAAAAAGCTGTTACATTTTGTTACGTACAGGTAGTCTTCGACTTACAACCACAACTGAGCCCAAAATTTCTGTGGCTAAGCAAGATAATTGTTAAGTGAGATTTGCTCCATTGTAAGACCTTTTCTTGCTACAGTTGTTAAGTGAAACACTACAGTTGTTAATAGTAACATAGTTGTAAAGTGAATCTGGCTTCCCCATTGATTTTGCCTGTCAGAAATTTGCAAAAGGGATGCCGTGACCCTGAGACACTGCAACCATCCTAAACATGAGCCAGTTGCCAAGTGTCTGAATTTTTGATCACATGACCATGGGGATGCTGCAGCAGTTGTAATTGTAGAAAAACTGTCATAAATCAATTTTCCAGTGCACCTAACTTTGAAGGGTCACTAAATGAACTGTTGTAAGTCAAGGATTACCTATATATGTTTGCACTTAACTAAATACAGTTTTCAAACCAACCAGATTTTAAGTATGTTTAAGTATGATTATCTTGAAATTACATTTGCTGAAAACATTGTTAATAGAAATACATTACTGGATGTAGTTTTAATCTGTGGCTGTGTGGAAAACAGCATTTTATTGCTTGTCAGCTGCAAAATGGAAGAGAAAAGGAAGAGAAAAGGGGGAGGCAAGTCCGCCAAGGCTGCTATCTTCCTCCAGATGATCCCAATAAAACAGTCATGTTCTGATTTCTTAAAGCTGAAGATGTAGTATTTACTCTTCATAACATGCTAGTAGTATTTTTAAAAATCTTGTCCAGAATCAGTCTGTTTCATTTGTATTTGATTTTAGCCTTTAATATATTACTTCACCTGGCCATTTGGTGATTGCTCTTTAACATTTTTTATCTTGACTTGCCCACCAGGGCCTGCTGATGTCTTTATTTAAATTTTTTGTCAACTGTACAGCAGTATGGCCCAGGGATATTGGAAAGTGTAAGACCCAACAGGCTTTCAACAACCTACAAAATTTAGAAATGGCAGTTGAATGCAGGGATTTTTCTGTATGCACTGTTGGGTACATGTAACTCTCATATAAGTCTGATTTTAAGTTAAGTCTTAACACTGTCTGATTTTAGGAAAAATATTTATAGACATAAATAATAGCAATTAAATAACATTTCAGGTTGATTGAACATTTCTAGAATTTGAAGTAAATCAAATTTATAATGATAATGTGATAAAAGGATACTTTTTGTATTAGTGTAATTAAGTTTAGCAAAATTTGGGAGCAAACATGATTGGTTCAATTCAATAAGGCAGATCAACTAGTATAATTTAAGAGATCAAACTATTAAGTTAAGGGTGAATATACAGAGCAATCCCTTCCATGGCTTCCTACTATTTTGAGGCAGGTGATATTAAAAAACTATAGCATATACTTCTGTATAGGCTCAGAGTAATTAAAGGAAAAATAAATTCCAAAATTTTCTCTCGCCTCCAGCAAAATATTCTGGCTATGTACATGTACGGTACATGCTGACACCCCCACCCACCGAAGTCTGGTCCTCCAAAATATTAAATATTTAAGTCAATATCAAATGTTTCATTATAAAAATATTTGTCTGCCATAAGCTACAATTCTGTAAGATGAATGGCTCTTTTTTAAAAGGATTGGCTAGTATGACAAATTCAAAAGCAGGCCCCACATACAATTAAGATTGGCTGAAGTAACTTCGACATTTCAAAGCAGCAATGCCGTTAGTACATTACTGCATTGTGCCATTTATTTCTATAGAGATACAAATTGAAATACATAAGTGAAATACTTTTCTAGAAAAAGATGAATGTACCGTACATTTTATTTTTTATAAAAGATAAATTAGGTTCAACTGGAGTAACTTTCCCATGTTCTAGACAGCCAACAATGCACCTTCAGATCTACTTCTATGGTTGCTGAGTGTGATTTTAAAAATGAGTTCCTTACAACACTAATTAAAACAGAAGTTCACAATGTTGCCATGTCACCTGAATTAATTAGATTCAAACATGGGTGTAGTCCTTATCCTCCATGGAATTTCACAGCCCTGTTTTTCTAACAATACAAGCAGAAGCAGTTGGGAAGGAAAGGGTAGTCAGGATGTGCCTCCCATTTGTTTTCCCTTTTAATACATGTTTCAGGAATGAGTTACTAGATGGGAAACGGGAAGGCTTTTGTATGCTGGAGTTTTTAGCCTATTTTCTTGCATTCCAGTTTTGATGGTAGAGATGAAGGAAGAACCTTTTTTTGCTCCAAAAAAAAAGAGTCAAATTCACTGTTTGCTAGCTGTTCTGGATGCTAGTGTTTTTATTCAGACTGAGGCGTGTTAGGGATGTAAGTACAATAATGGGTAGGTTCCTTAGCATAAATAGCTTTAAATTCCATTGATTCCTTCCAGATTGCATATAATGTTTAAGGTGCTTCTTTGTGGAAATAAGAATAGACTTTTATAAATAAAGGTGTGTATGTGTGTGTGTGAATCAAACAAGAAATGATTAGCCAATTTTTCCCTCTTCTTCTGGCAGATCTTTTAAAATTGCATGATGTGTGATGAGTTGGAGATTCTTAACAGGGAGATTGAGAGGTTATTACAGAGCAGCATCGTGGAAAGAAGCTCTTTAAGCTCAGAATCTCTTCAGACATCAACCTCTGGTTCCTGGGATGTAGTTACTGCTTCAAGCAGTGGACCACAAGGCAGTTTAGTGAAGGTATCCTATACCTCAATGTTGTTTCAGGATTCTCAAGAGCATCCTGTCTTTTCTCTATTGACTTAACCTTCATAATATCTAGAAAGCCTTCCATGATAAGTGTTAATCTGGATGTATTCATAATGCAGCACGTTTTAATGTGAAAATATTTTACATGAATAGAGGAAAATTACTGTTTTAACTGACAAAAGACATTTCATATGTCCCCTACAAATTACTGGATAATAAGCCAGTTGTGGGATATAATAGAGCTAATTTTATAGGCTGTTCAATTTTTTTACATCCAGGTGGCAACTAAAATATTACAAATAAAAGAGAAACATGATTTCAGAGACAGGATAAAAGTAGTAGTTTGAGGGGTTTGTAAGTAATAACTAGGGGTGTTGTTCAATAGCTATTGTAGCAAGATACAAAAGTTAGGGTATTGTTTAAAATGTGGCTAGTTTTCTGTGAATATCAAAAATCAATAGCAGAATGTTTCCTGTGCTGCCCCTTTAAGGGAAATGGGTTAGAATGTTCAGACTTTTGATTTTGTGGTAGCTGGGATTTGTCAGTTGGGAAATACCACATTTACTTTAATAAAAGCTGGGGGAGCAGAGAGGTAGATATAGCTGGTGCCATATAAACAAATGTTTAGAAATAAGAAATCCAACAGTAATTGCAAATCCTCAGGAACACAGCTTATTTTGATAATCATTTACTGAACAGAGTGAACATGAATTTTATATGTATTACTTTGCTTTGGTTCTGTAAATTATGCCAATATTGTTTTTAATAGTGAAAACCTATTTGAGGTCTTAGTGGTTGCTTTTCTGTAAATTAGTGATAAAAAAGACTTGATGATTCTTACAGCCTAATAAAATGCTTAATATGTATTAGATCCCACATTGCCTTCTAGTGTGATTAGATTAACTTTAAAACTTATTGATGAAAGTTTTAATACCTAAACTTAAACAGTAATTTAGGTGAAGAAAACTATAAATAAATTTTCCTATAACAGGCAGCTGTATCGAGTGGAGCATTGCTGGTTTCAGAGTCTTCAGGATGGCATCCAGATGACCATTACTCTATTGGCTTCCCCAGAATAGCGTCTGTTGTTGGGATTATGCTGAATGACTCTGATTTACTTCTGCCCTCCTGTGATTCCTCCCTTGGTGGACAGGAAGAACTAATTCCAGCAACCTCTAATGCTGTGTCAGGTAAAAAGCATTTAGAGGATAGCGAAGACTCTTCTATTTCTCTTGCTTATTCTGGAGACAGGATTCGTCTGTACTGTTAACCTTTCTTCGCCTTCAAAGGTAAACCCTTCCATTAAAATGTCAATTGCATGTTGTGATATACTGTACCACACCCTTCTTTTTCTTCAGAAATTGCGGTGTGACATTAAATCAAATTGGAGATTTTAAATTTCACCAAGGGCTACCTGAGGACAAACGATTGACATATTGGGAGAGAAAGGGTAGCATGCTGCTTTGTTTATGTGATAGCAATGTTATAAGCTGAAAGGAGAAAAGCTGTTTTCTGAGATGGCATTGGTAAAAGCTGTAGAAAAGTTGGATGTGAACTCTTATCATGAACAAGACAAATTATATCCTGTTCTGGCCCCAGTATTTGGTGCTATTAGTATCAAGGGCCGTTGAACCTACTGCCTTATAGGGCAAAAATCATTCTCCAAAATCTTGGGTAGGACTAATGCATAGCCTTGCTACCCTAGGTCTGCTAATGCAAGATTAGGCACTGTGATACTATCAAACTACTGTTAGCATAATGATTTCCATCTGCTTCCAAAGGCAGTCATACCATTATGACTTGGTCACAGGAAAAAGGACTAAAGTTCAGTGATGCAAAGTGTACTGCAGGGATCAGTTTTCTTCTTGTCTGTAGGCCAGAAACCATGCTGCCACTTCCCATTTCCAGGGGACTTACTTCTCTGCCTGGGCCAATGTGAAACTGTCACCCAAATGGTCACATGGGTGGTGGCACTCTTTCCCTCCCTTGCAGGCCAGAGGAATATATTTCTTTTTGCAACTATGAGTCTGGTGTTCGGGATAAGGAGAGCTCTGCAGATAAGGGGATACAACAGAACTGTCACAAGTGGAAAAGAATCTGAAATCTGATTGGGTGGTAACATGAATTTGGAGATGTTTTTCTGTTAGGAGCAATTATACCCATATGAGACAAAAACAGAGATTATGGTAAAGTAAGGAAATGCATTGCTAAATATTTACTAGAAAACTAGAGTGAAGGCAGAACCTTTGAGAGGGTAGGGATGACTGGAAGTTGCAGGTTATCAAGTATGATTAAATCATCTCTCACAAAATTATCAGAAATACTAAAGATAATTTAATTCCAATTGTAAGACTTTTTCTATGAATATATGTTTTTATTATATGTATTTCTTTCACAGTATATTTTACTGTAGCCCATCTCCTGTTCATGCAGATCTTTTTGCCTTGAAAGACAAGCTGTAAATATTCCCAATCATTTGATAACAGTGCGGTCCAAAAATCTCATAATAATAGACCCAATTATTTAAGAACTGGATCACATGATGAATGAGGCACTAAAATGCTTGCATAGTTAATCTGCTGTTTAAAATGGAATGTAGTGAGGCTACATCAGAATTACATTTATGTCAGCTGGATGACATTGGGCCAGTCACATTTTTTCAGGCCTAGCAAGGAGGTGGTAGCAAACCACCTCTGAAATCTAGCCAAGCAAAGTACAGGGGCTTCTCCAGGCAGTTGCCAGGAGTCAACAATGACTTGAAGGCATGTGCTGATACACAAACATCCATACATGCTTATCATTACTTTTTATCTGTTTTCAGAGGTGACTTTTTGGAACAGTAATATCAGTACTATGGAAGAAGACAGTTTGGAATCTATGACACTGGAGTCTCAGTCTAACATGGAAAATTCTTCTCTTGGTAAATTATTTTATTTAGGGAAGTAAATTTAATAGAAGCTAAGCATCATTCCCACTATTTTGCTTAGACTGCAAAGGTCCAAATTGCACCACTGCATTGGCAGCTTTTGATGAACTCAAGGGGTTGGATCCTAGTATTTTGGAGTAGCTATTCTTTCTTAGGGGAACACATGAGTTTAGCTCCACCTCTGAATTTATCATTCAGAAGCTGACTTGGACATAGTCGAACAACAGCATCAGGCATTCTCCCTTCATGTTTTCTTGATCATTATTGCCAGGACAGTCAACTGCTGTAATATTGTGACTATGCTTATGGTAATGTGACTGCATTTTCCCTGCTGACAAGGATGATGAGGCTTCAGGTTGTGTACACAGGCATCAAGAATCAGAAATATCACTCTCCCTTACCAGTAATCCAATTCTGTCCTTTATAAAGACATTAGAATGGGGACAAGTAGCTGAATTTTTCAAAAGCGTACAGGTAGTCCTCAACTTAACGACCACAGTTGACCTCAGAATTTATGTTGCTAAATTTGTTAAGTCAGTTTTGCCCCAGGTCAAGACTTTCTTTCCCACATTTGTTAAGTGAATCTGGCTTCCCCCATTGACTTTGCTTGACATAAGGTTGCAAAATGTGATCATATGACACTGCAACCTGCATAAATATGAACCAGTTGCTCTGCATCCGTGTGTAAATCACGTGACCATGGGGATGCTGAAAGGATCAAAGTATGAAAAATGGTCATAAGTCACTTTTTTCAATGCTGTTGTAATTTTGAATGGTCACTAAATGCACTGTTGTAAGTCGAGGACTCCCTGTATTTCTATTGATGGGATAAGAAGTTATTTTTAGCTTTGCACACTACAAGTGAAGTGAGGCTGTGTATTGTGCCCCTAAAAGCATTTTGATAAAGCATACTTGGCAGTATTCCATATTTCTCCTAGGGTGCTGTTGCTTCTGGAAGTAACAGTATATTTCAGAATTTTGATCTTCCTAAAAGACATAATTATTTCCCCTTTGTTAGCTGCGGATGACAAAGATGAACAAAGCAATGAGGATGAACAAAAAACGGTGAAACCCACTAGCAAGGAGTTCAAGAAAACGTGGGGGTTTCGTAGGACTACAATTGCAAAGCGGGAATGCTTAGGAGATGCCGACATGGACATTGCTGAACAAGCATCTCCTCAGCAGCAAAGCCTGGCTCTTCGGCGTAGCGGACGACAGCCCAAGCGTACTGAACGGGTGGAAGAATTTCTTACGACTGTGAGGCGCAGAGGACGGAAGAATCTTCCCACAGCTTTTGATGATTTCAACGAGCCAGCTTCTTGCCATGTTACTGATGTCGAAACTGCTTCTGAAGGGAGTCTGGATAGCATGCCCGATATAAAAAATGTAACTCAAAAGAACCGTTCTAATGACAGCAAAGGCCAGCCGGCTCGAAAAAGAAGAAGTGCTAAAGAGCACAACGAGGGAGAAGGTGAGGAAGATACATCTGACAGTGATAGCGATGGGTTAACGTTGAAAGAGTTACAGAACCGTCTGCGAAAGAAACAGGTGGAAGAGAAGCCCTCAGAGCTAACGCTGAAAGAGATACAGAATCAACTCAGGAACAAACATCCAGAACAAATTCCTGCTGAGACAGCTGATGTCCAGACCAGCAGCCAAATTACGCATGGAATAACTGTAAAGCAAGAACCAGGGACTACAGATAATGCTGAGGCTGTAGAACAAGGATCTGTCTCCAAGGAAACCAGTGAAGCAGGTCAGATTAAGAAAGAACTAAAATGTGCTTCACAGATCGCCAGCCAACTTGAAGAACGCAGAAAGGGCAAATCAGAAGCAGAAGGGTACGACCCCAGTACACTATATTGCATCTGTCAACAGCCTCATAATAACAGGTATTCTTTTATAAATAATGTCAAAAATATTTCATAAAATCGGTCCAATAAACTTTGAGAAACTTACTATAAACATATGCTTTATTAAAGACCAAAAGACAGTTTTCATATTAGTGCTTTTAGCAACAAATGCTGTAGACAGTGTTGATAGAAAAGGGGAGAATAGCTAGCTTCAAAAATGGAAATAATGGCTATAGGGACACCTGTTCGTATGGGGTATATATTGGTGCCATTCAAACAGAACAAAGCTTATGAGTGGGTGGACACCACAGTATAAATCATATAAGGAAAAACTTGATCTCATCTTTTCTAAGATAAAACTATAAAATTCTGTAAAGAAAAAGCAGAGAGGTTCTAGTCTAAAAAAAAATTAAAATTAAAAGTAAAAAGTAAAAAAAATTCTGTGACTTGGTTAAATCAATGTAACTTCATAAGATATATAAAATAGGGCATGCTACGTGTACAAAATCTGATTGATACACATTACTGACATTTTCTTAATGCTTTGTTTTTTAAAGGTTTATGATTTGTTGTGATAGATGCGAGGAATGGTTTCATGGGGATTGTGTAGGTATTTCAGAGGCCCGTGGGCGCCTGTTGGAAAGAAATGGAGAAGACTATATCTGCCCAAACTGCACCATTCTGCAGGTGCAAGATGAAATAGTTATGGAAACAGGTCAACACCAAACTGTGCCGGGACAGGTTACAGGTGATGGCACAGAGTTCACAAGCATAGGAACTATTGAACAAAAGTCCATTGAGGATCAAGGCATCAAGGGTCGTATTGAGAAAGCTGCAAATCCAAGTGGAAAGAAAAAGCTCAAAATATTTCAGCCTGTGAGTGTTCAAATTTAATTTTACTGAATTATTGGTAAACATCTGGTGAAAACATTCTGGGTTACCTGCCAAGTATATGTGTGTGTATTAATGTCCTACGAAATGTTAGAATTCTGACACCCTAGCAAAAAGCAAGGGATGTTTTGTAAAATAAGACCTTTTTATTGTTATTCAACTTACTAAAGCATCAAATAAAGTAAAAATAAAAAGTGGGGAGGTAGGGAAGATGGGAGAAAGGAAAAAAGGCATTAACTTCCAACTTTATTAACTGCAATAGAATAAAATTGGTAACATTACAACCTTAACTTTTTACTTTTGCATACTTAAGGTATGCTGGCTATTTCTCTAATAACAAACCTATCTAATCAGCAAATCTAAAAGTCAAGAGTTTCACATTGCACAAAATCTAGAAATTGTTTCTTAGTAGAAACAAACTGGAAGTATTCTTTTCTTTGATTGAATTGTGTTTTTCCAGCCATTCTTTCATTGTGGGAAATAATTCTTAGCACAGTTGTTCATCTTTAGGGGTTCAGTTACTTTTTCTGTGAATTCACTTTTTTTCATTATACACAACCCAGGAATCTTAAGTCCCTCTTGAAACAATTGCTGAAAATCAATAGCATATTATCCTTTTTAAAAGTAATACAATTAAAATAATAATGGAAAATCCACATGGAAAAAAGTCTATGTGGCCTCCAGCCCCTATGGATTAATATTTTGTTGTAGTTCTTTGCGGAGATAAATCATTCTACCATGTTATGGCTTAGCATAAGATAGGACAAGAATAGAAGTAGAATTTGATGGGGGAAAATAGCCATGGAAAACTGTATCTCTTATTGTTTATCTTGTTCCTATTGCATGCTAGAAGCAATTATAGCCAGGCATTTATAATTACAGACATGCCTACAATCGGCAAACTACTAGCAAAAGCCTTTGATAAAGATAGATATTTATCTATTTGGAAGGAAACCAAACAGCTGGCACCTTCATTTATAAAGGACTATATATATATAGAAGTATTAGTAAGCTAATAAAGTTCTGCATTACAACAGATTGTTATATAGCTAAGTAAAATGTGTTATAAAGCCATACAGTATTAATGGAAATTAATTTTCTGCTGCTACATTTCAGGTCGTTGAAGATCCCGAAGCAGCCAATTGCATTGGCCCAGGATGCTCCAAGGTGGCTCAACCAGGTTCAGTATACTGCGGGAATGAGTGCATCCTTAAGCATGCTGCTGCTACCATGAAATTCCTCAGTGAAGGCAAAGAACAAAAACCCAAAGAGAAAACAAGACCCAAACCTCCTCTGATAAAACCTCAGACTCTGGTAAGTCTGGATTCGCCTTAAATCACATAAAACCACGTAGTCCTTGACTTGCCACCATTCATTTAGCAACTGTTCAAAGTTCCAGTGGCAACTGAAGAAAGTAACTTACAGCCCATCTTTGCACATAAGGCCATCACAGAGTCCCCATAGGCAAATGGTCCTAATTTGGGTACTTTCCAATCAGCATATATTTATGATCATGAAAGCATCTCCCAGTCATGTGAGCAGCATATGCAACCTTCCTAGCTGGCTTCCGGCAGTCATTTAGAAACAGTTTAATTGCTTAACTGACCCCATCATTCACTTAAAAACTGCAGGGATTCGCTTAAGAACTGGTAAAAAAGGTTATAAAATGAGGCACAACTCATTTAACAACTGCCGGGCTTAGCAACAGATATCCTGGTCCCAAGTCTGGTCATAGGTCAAGGACTATCTGAAGTCCCTTGGTGATTCTTCAATTTCAAAAGACAAATGCCCCCCCTGGATGGTAAAATATTTTTATTATATATCCAACCTCTCTGCAAATTTCCTTGACCTTTTAGTATGCACTTAACATAGTGTTTCCTGCATTCATATAAACCTTGATACATCACTTTATTCTTGATTTCTGCTGTTGTAAAAGCATTAGTATGAGAAAGATATCTGCTACAAACACAGAAAACTACTAAGGAAGTTGTATCTTATGGCCAAAGGTCACAGAAAAGGCACTTGTCCTTTAAAGGTCACCACATTCAAAGAGAGAAAATATAAAAATAATAACTTTTTTCCTGGAAAATGCACTCAGTATGACTTTGAGTGTTTACTGCCCTGTTTAAAAGCCCTCTGAAACTTGTATAATTCTTACAGAATGCCTCCAAAACCCTTCGCTAGCATAACATTCATAACCCAATATGATTCCATGATCGATTGTTACACCACAATTCTGTAAGGAATGTCCATCCTGCTGTTGCATTGAAATAGCTAACTCAGCTTTTCTGAAACTTGGCAACTTGAAGATGTGTGGACTTAAAACACCCAGAATTCCCCAGCCAGGACCCCTGAATCATGAGGCACATAGTGCAGCATTCCTCAACTTTGGCTATATTAAGACGGGTGGACATCAACTCCCAGAATTTCCAGTCAGTCTTGTTGGCTAATTCTATCATGTTTAGTTGTATTTTAAAAAAAGAAAGTATTAATATGTAAAAATGCAAATGAAATCCATTTTTCAATATTATATAAATATTAACATATCAGATAAATTAACAAAGAACATTATAAACATATTTTTATAACTTCCATTTTAAAGTCCACATGAATATGCATATTTTGTAACACAGTATTGGATACAACCTAAAGAATAATATACACTATTGTACTATTGTATAAAAAGTGTATGTACTTCTTAAGAGCAAAATATCCTGCTTAGGAGAAAAGGTACAAAAGAAAAAAAAATCTAGAAAATAACAGTATAAATAACAAAAAGGAAAGTAAATAAAATCTGACCTACATTATGTTAAATTCAAAATATATAAAGGAGGTAAAGATTAAGAAAAGAAATTATATTATGTGTAAAACGTTTTTCAATTTTATTAGGAGTTTTTTTTATCATTAAGGATCATATCACCCAATGTTTACTCTCATCTGGATGTAACATTTAACAACTTTTAATAGTTTTGCACACATACAAAATTAGTGTTCTATACATTATCTCAGTCATTACAGGTGTTTCATTATATTTCTTCTTACCATGTTTACAACAAGCTTTCAGAACAGCTAATGGTAGAGAAAAAAACAGCACTAAGCCATTCTTGTAATATGCATCCCCCCTTCCCCCCAATTTTTGGGGTTAAAGTTTGTTTTTACAATTGTGTAGGGAATTTTTAAAAATTTGAGCATATTTCTGAATGGGGCAATTTTTATGCTTATTGAATCATTGTAGATTTTGGAAATGCTTCACATTTTTCTTAGTAAAATGGTGTAATGAGATCTTCATTGCCATCAGAATAACAATAGGACTTAGACTTATATACCGCTTCACAGTGCTTTACAGCCCCCTCTAAGCGGCTTACAGAGTCAGCCTCTTACCCCCCAACAATCTGGCTCCTCATTTTACCCACCTTGGAAGGATGGAAGGCTGAGTCAAACTTGAGCCTGGTGAGATTTGAACTGCCAAATTGCAGTCAGCTGGCAGTCAGCAGAAGTAGCCTGCAGTACTGTATTCTAACCACTGTGCCACCTTGGCTGGAATAGCAGCATCAAAGTTTTTACTAAACCAAATACTTAGTGAAATGTTTTATGTTCATTTAAGGGTAATTAATGTGTTTTAGAAATGATTTCAAGTTGGTGGGTAAATATTTTTGGATAAGTGCAATATTTGAATTAGTGTACTAGAAAGTCAAGCACTTGCCAGCAGGAAATACTTTAAGGTCATGTAAGCATTCATCATGCAGAATGAGAGGTTGGGTCCAGGATGTGATTTCTGCTTGAAAAAGTAGAGGTGCATCCAGTGGTGAAATTCTCCAAGGTTTGCTACTGGTTTGCTGCCCGTGCATGTGCACTGCGTGCCATATGCATGTTGCAAGTGGAAAATGGCTTAAGGTAAGTAAGGGGAGCACGAGCGCTGCACAATTTAGAATATAAATCACGCAGCACAGCTGATCGCCGGAAAGACCTCCTTTTTTAAACTACCGGTTAATAGCTTTTTTAACTACCAGTTCGCCTGAACCGGTAACTTTTTTTTTTTCGTAATAGTAATAAAAACTACTGGTTCAGGCAAGCCGGTAGTTCTTATTACTACTGGATTGCCTGAACCCGTGGAGACCAGTAGCATTTCACCCCTGGATGTATCACTTTGTGTGACAATAGTTTCCAGTATGTCTAAATTGATTTGCCCTCTTCCTGTGTCATAATGATTTTATCCTTGCAAAATGTAGTGATTAGGGTTCTGCTGGTTATACAGGCGGGTACCAAACCTTTGTCCATGCAGAAGAGGCCAGTTGCTGAGAAGAGAGAGATGATCATGAAGAAAACGCCAGTGGCCATTATTAAGACAGAAGCAAATGCTCAGACAGTTGGTAAAGAGCCAACCCCAGAGAGCAGCACACCATCCTGGGCCAGCGATCATAATTATAATGCAGTAAAGCCAGAACAGACTCCTGCCATTTCACCAGCACTGTTATTCAAATGTATGTATTTTCCAGGGATATTCTTCTGCAGTCGTTTATTCTTCCTATCAATACATTTTCCATTTTGGGGCCAGCAAAAAGACAAAAAGGGATTTTAATGGCTCCCTTGCTCTATCTTCAAAGATTGACACACATATTTCCCAGGGGGGAGAAAAAAAAATCCAAGGTTCATGCATAGTGTTATTAACAACTCGGGCGTTCTTGTTTAGTTGTATATAATTGGAATTTAATCTGCAAAGGTAGGCATAGTTTTCTTTATGTGCTCCATAGAGGGTAGCTTTAACTGAAGGTAGGTGAAATCATTTATAATATTAATATTATTATGTAATGTATGGCATAATTGTATCTACTGTTAAGATTGGCCCCTTGTTATTCCTTTGCATTTTCACTTAGAAATGTCAGAATTTGTAAGATTTTAAGGGATTTGAACCATTAATTTACTTCTTTACACAAACACACATTTTTATCAGTTTCGAGAGAACTCCTACCAAGAAAATGAATCTCCTGAAGTGCTTCCAGAAGCCCTGCGTAAAATCCAGATGCTTCCTTTTTTGTTTTTTGCTTTTTTTAAAAAAAATATAAAAGCTGTGTGCTGTATAAGCTCTTTTCAAAACAGGAAAGCAGGCTGAAAATTTTCAGCTTGTATAGATAAGTACACAGAATATCTTTAACACCGTGGTAACTTATGAAGGTAAGTAAATGGATCCTTGATATTGTAAAACCATTCTTCTTTTAGGAACTTTTTTACCCTTCTGTTTGAATATGTTACAGTCTGGATTTCACATTTTTCATTTCTGATGTATTATTTGAGTCAGTGTGAACCTTGATAGGGTTCCAGGCATGCAAAAGAATTAACTTCATTTTTTTTCCCATTAACCTCTGATGGCTGAGTTTGGTTACATCTTTATAACCCTTGGAAGATGACTTTGATGAATCCGCTGGAGGAGTGGATCTCCCAGGCTTGAGGAGAAATTTTCCAGAACATCTACCTCTTCACATGAGAGGTGTAGCCCTCCATGCTTACAGTTCTTACTTGACAGTCGTATATGGAAGAAGTGTACTATGTTTGTGTGAATTGGCTTGTAAATCTTGAACCGTTCTTTTAAAGTTTTTATAGGAGTGTCGTAGAATCGTAGGGTTGGAAGGAACCTTGGAGGTCTTCCAGTCCAACCCCAAATAGTTTTTCCTCAATCTTCTCATTAATTCAGGTGACCAGTTGAAAATTTCCAAAAGGAATTGGTCACTTCTGAACGCATATTAGTAAATTTGTTAACATCAGCAGCCTGAAAGTAGCGTTTGATTTTCAGCATACATGAGTTTCCTTCCTGCTACTGTCAGAACTGTTTACTCGCTGGGCAGTTCAGGTACTAACAATTTAATTTTTCATATAAGTGTTCGTGTAAGTGGGATAATAACAACATTGAAGTCTTTTTCTAAAAAGCTTATAAGTTAAAAGGAGATCTGTAGTTTGATCATGTTTTTACAATTGCTGATGGACACAGAAATGAATGCATTCAATTCAGTTTATGTTTAGTGAAGAACTTCCATCATCTGAAGAAGACTTTTTGGCTTGACTTTGAAGGTAAGTTAATTGCTTTATGTCCCTTCCAGGTACCAACTATAAATTCATACGTTAAATCAACTCCATTATCCTGCAGTGATGGAGGTTATCCAGGAAAGTTAAGGTTATCCTTTCTTTTGGTGTAGGAAAGTTATGCAATGTTTGTAGATGGCAATTAATGGTTAATATTATGTAGAGTGAGTACAGTAAGAATTAACCCTATACAGAAGTTAGGTGATCATCCTCTAATGAGTAAGATTGGATCTCCTAAGCAGACACGGCAGTATTTGTATTTATATGCTTTTCAGCCTTTGAAAGAGACATCAATATTGTAGAAAAGGGTGTGTTCTGCAGCATTTGGTGTTAAGGCTGTGTCACTGTACTTGAATAACAGAATTTTTTGGCTCCAGTTGCTTTTGTATCTGTTCACTCTTCACAAATGTCTAAAATAATTTAAAATGTGTGTTGTCTGCTTGGTTCCTAAATTGTCCCCAGATTGTTGGGAAGATCTTTACTATAATATCTGGATTTCAGGGTTGTTCTTTTGTTTTTGTTTTGTTTTTTTACTTTGAGAGCGGAAAAGACTTTAATCATAATTATATGTTAGGTCTTAGAAATCTTGGAACCTAGTGTTTGATTCTAAAAAATGGTTCCAGGTTTTTTGGTCAGTGGTTCCAAGAAAACACCTAGTGTTTACATAAAGGAACGTGTCGTGCTTTTGAAAGGAAAAGGACCATTTAAAGTATTTTCTAGTAAGTGAAGAAAAGTCAATAGAAGTCAATAGAATAAAAATAGAAAAAAAATAGAAGAAAAGTCAATAGAAGAAAAGTCAAAGAGGAGGCAGAATAGTTTGAACACAATAGTATATCAACACATTATTAGGCCTGGAACACTAAATTCTATCTAAAATTTAGCTTGCAAGAATTTCCTAATAAGTTATTCAGAAAGTTATGAAATTAGATTACATTGATGATTTGTGATGAATTTAGCCAGAGAGTTATCTCATAATATCCTTTACAATGACTCAAGAGGCAGTGAATCCTTTACTTAAATTGGACCTTGAATGTAAGTTCTTTATATCTAAAACCAACTGCCAAGCTATTCTACAGTTCTGGAATTTATATCAAATGAATATGTAGATTAGATGAGGGAGTAGAATTTCAAAATACTAGCCCTATAAAAAGCAAAGTCAATGAGTCACAAATTGTTCCTGCTGTAATGGCATCTGGTTTATTATATATTAGTATTTCAAGTGCTGTGCTTTATTTTTCATTAATGGATGAAATAGGCTGTTTTATTTATTGTACCATTCTGAAGGTGCGTTGCTTCTTAAACCTTTGACATGGCCTTGAGATAAATGTCACAAAAATAGTGCTTTTGAGAATCCAAATAATTGACAAAATCATACCATGGTAATAAGCTTTAATTGGAAATCCAGCCAATATATCCCAAGGATGAGGCTTGTGCCACCTGGTGGGGGGTGGATAAGGGGAAATGTCCTACATTCTGCTGTTCTCATTACTTTGATTCTGGCTATCTAGAATCAGAACACTTAATCTCATTTCACACCTTTCTCAGCGGGGGGGGGGAATCAGGAGTATGAGTAGAAGAAGAAGTAGAAGTAAGGGTAGAAGTAGAAGTAAGAGTAGAATTAATAGTAGAAGTAGGAGTAGGAGAAGGATAATGAGAAGGAGTAGGAATAGAAGTAAGAGTAGAAGTAA
>JANHFP010005007.1:26748-38752 GCA_032468135.1 Calamaria suluensis
AAAAAGTCAGATGGGCAGGTCTGTAAAGGGGAAAAATTGCAGTGAATGCTTTTAAATAATTTGAAAGTTTTTTTTAATAATAAAAAATATAAGGCGGTTATGAGCAGCCAGATAAATCAAAGTAAAAACAGATATGCAATTAAGAGTGGGAAATGCACTGTACGTGGGGGTGCATGAATGCAAAATTATTTTAAGCAAAAGGATCAATTTATTGTGTTATTGTCTTCATTGGAGAAACAAGCAGTAAAATTCTGATCCTTTTAGCATCACTGTACATATGTTTGTGTATAGGTGCATACACACACACACGAGCGAAAAGGTCTTGTGCAGTGGAGTTAGACCTGGTGTGCTTCTCCAAAAAATCTGAGGAGGTAAACAATACTTTGCTCTCTCTTATGGTTAGCACATCAAATTGTCCTGTATGGAGGGTTTATTAGACAGCAACAGCGCTTAGATTTATATACTGCTTTGCAGTGCTTTACAGCCCCCTCCAAGTAGTTTATAGAGTCAGCATATTGACCCCAACAGTCTGGTTACGCATTTTACCAACCTTGGAAGGGTGGAAGGCTGAGTCAACCTTGAGTTGGTCAGGATCGAACTCCTGGTAGTGGGCAGAGTCAGCCTGCAATACAGCATTCTATCCACTGCACCACCAGGGCTCTAGCCTATTATAAATGGAGAGGGGATAGGATAGTAAGGTTAATATTTAGGATAATAAGATATTATTCCCTGACAGAAAATTAGGAACTGAATGTGTCTTAAATTAGGGCATGCTTACAATTGCTCTGAGTTATGTAGCATATAGGTACAAATACAATAAAGGTAGTGCTCGACTTACCACAGTTCATTTAGTGACTGTTCAAAGTTACAATGGCACTGAAAAAGGACATGACCATTTTGCACAGTTGCAACTTTTGTAGCATCCCCATCATGGGATCAAAATTTGGATGTTTGGCAGCTGGTTCATACTTATGACTGTTGCTGTGTGCCAAGGTCACATGATAACCTTTTGCAGCCTTTTGACAAAGTCAATGGGGAAGCTGGATTCATTTAACAACTAAGTTACTAACTTATTAACTGCAGTGATTCACTTAACAACTACATCAAGAAATGTCGTAAAATGGGGCAAAACTCACTTAAGTCTTGCTTAACAACAAATTTGGGGCTCAACTGTGGTCACAAATCTATGACTCCCTGAAATCTGCTTTGTGCACCAAACCTAAGAATTAACTCAATTTTTGTTTCTGAAAATAGTTTAGAAATAATTGAGTTGACTTTGTTAATTTGTACTAGAAAATCAGTAGTGGCATAAGAATGCTATTATACATTTACCTTTATAATTGGAATTTACAATGACTAGTCGGGAGGAAAGTTCTCAAGGTTTAACTTGAATATTCAGATGTAGAAAAAACAATCCTACATCTAACAGTAATGAGGCACCTTGAACAATTGTATTCAAAGACAGCAAATCAGTCTTTTCCAGAGACATCAGATTTCTCCCTTGAAATTTGTGAGACAGTATTGTGGGAGAGTTTTTAATCTGACTTTACAGTTTAATTCTTAAAGAGTTTTGTGACTTGGAGCACTATAGGCAGAATGCAAAGATTGAGACTACATTTCTAAAAACAGTATTTTATGGAATTAAAAAAAATCAGGGATAAAGTCTAAACGAGGCCATGTGGGAGCAAAGGGAATGGATGGATGAGTTGTTCCATTATATTTTTCAGGAATGTTCAGATTATCTGAGGCTTCTGTGGGTTGTCCTTTCCAGCCTTTTCATAGCCAAATGCTGAATGTTATTACTTTATATAATGTGTTCTGTTTTTATCATTTTTCTTAAGCTGGCTGAATAAGTCATTAGAAATCTTTCACCTCTTCCTTCCCCCCAAAGTAAAAGGGGTTCTCCATGCTGGTGTATCGTATATCCAGTATTAGAGACCAGAAATCAGATCCAGACTGCTGTGGCGGCTTCTCTTGTGCCTGAAAGCAGCGAATGGGACCTGAAGAGGCCCTCCATGGAGCGACATCTTCAAGACCTCTACCTGAGAAGATTTAAGCGGTGGGCTGCACCAGATATTGGGGGGTGGAGTGTACCAGCTGCAGAACCACACACAAATCTGCACTGGGGTGGGTGGGTGGTTGGGAAAGAAAAGTGTGTAGATCATACTTACCCCACAAATCAACAACTGAGATTTTGAAAATTCCCGGAAGACATGCAGTCTTTTACCCCAGGCCACCTTCAGCCCGGGATGCACCAATAGTTTTGTAACTGGTGTGGTCTTGAATGATTCATTTGGAAAACCAGGCTTCCTTTCCTGCATTTAGTAAGACACCAATGATAACGTTTGGTAGAAGTTATTGCAACCTCTTGCATTCTTCCAGTTGACTTGAAAACGGGTACCTCTGCTGTGAGAAAAGTGGGCATACTGTATAAGCAATGGCTTATATCTAATTTGATAGGCAAGTTCATCCACCTCTCTATAGCTCTCCATTGGGGAAGAAAGCAAGAGTCCCTTTCTCTGTTTTAAAGGTGGGTGGAAGTATAGAGAAGTTGATGCCTTTTGTTTTAGTAGCAATGCATTGATACCGAAACATGGAATCAAGCCTGAATGTATGCAATGGCAAACATTTATCTCATTATCTAAGTTTTTAATGTTTGTAGCTGCCCAACTCATCCGAATGGTTCCATTTGTTCAAACTAGAGACAAAAACAACCAAAGCTGACCTGAATCAAGAATGAACATGAGTGGTGTGGAACTAGGCAAATGCTCCTACATACATCTCTCTCTCGTTGTGATTTTTATAAAAAGATCTGGATATGAATCTGCTGATCTCTTGTCAAATATTGTGCCTGATAACTTGGGTTTCAAACGGGTGTTGCTTTCACATTGGACCAGGGCTGGTGAGAGGATACAGTCAAATGCTACCTTAAAAGGCACCACCAAAGCAGTATCTTCCTCCAACCTCTGACATCTGCCGAAACTCAATTGTTAGGCTTGCAAGAGATATTTAAGTCCTTTTCAAGCATGCTGGTATAGGAATTGGGCTCTGCAGTATGATGTGCATCTTCTAATACAGTGCCCATGCAGGCGCAGTATGAAAAGCTGTTCACGTGGTAAGTAAATTTGTAGAGTGTCTACACTGTTTGTTTGTCTAAGATTGTTTTTCAGGTAAATAGAAGTGCATGGAACAGGCTTCCTTTTGTGAGTAAAATACCCCTTCGGCCAAAGTTCAAGCTGCTCGTTTCTCATTTTGGGTGGGTTTTAATGTCCCTTGGTCCCCAAAGTTTATTCACTCCTCTAGGAATCTTATTTCATTCCATGTGTGTACAGATCTTTTTTTTAAAAAAAAAAACTGTGTTAAAATAGAATGGTGCAATTTTATAATTCTATAACTTGTCAGTAAATAAATAAAAAAAATGGGAAGTCAACGGTTAACCACCTTTAATTAAACACATTCGTGCTCTTAAGAGGCCAGAACAAAAGAGGAAAATTTCAACTTCATATCATAGCAGCATGGCAAAAGAGCATTCAGTTCAGAATATCGGCACTTGAAGGGGGCTCTGCGTCTGTTTGTAGTCCATTAATGTTGCTGGCATTCCAGTATTTCATTCCCCAGAAGATAATGGTACAATCCAAAAACGATGGCTTGGCTCACTTTTGAGAGGAGAATTGGGTCGGAATTCTCAGCACTGTGAGCTGTTTTGCTTGTAGCAGAATTGGAATAAGGCCTCTAGGGATTATAGTCTGCTGCATGTTTCTCCATAAACTCCCAGCTTTACAGAATGGATACCTGGGGATTAAAAAAAAAAATCACGAGATTCCCATGAACGAGCTACTATGGAAACCATTAGAACATTGCAGATTGTTATTATTATTAAATGAATTTGACGCCCATCTCGCCACAAGAATATTGCCGATCATTTCAGATTAATAAGTAGCATACATCTTTTCCCAGAATCCAACCTAATGAATAAGTCAATTGGTGTGCAAAATCTCTGTCAACCTTTGTAAAGAAAACCCTGAAAATAGGTGAGAAGCAATCTCGAGTCCTCTTCCCAATATTGCCAAATCCCTTTCTTTGTGGTTTCCTTTCAGAAGTACTTTGGAAGGTTCGGTGTTCTGATTTCATTGATCTTTCCCAGTGCAGTATCTCCCCTTACCACACTGTTGGCCCTTGCCTCTCATTTCACCTTTGCTGGTTTTCAGATTATGTATCCTTGTAACAAAGCAGTTCTGTGTGCTGGTCAATAAGATGTCACCAGGTCTGCTACTAATATATATAGGAAATAGTTCCTATGTAGTTTAGATTAATGGCAGTCATTATGTCAGCAAGACACTCCCCCCCATGATTTTGTTTTGTTGCCATGATTCCATCTGAAACAAAAAAAACCACTAAGGCTACACACACCCTACAGTAAATTGAAAGTTCCTTGCTGTGGCTTAGCTAATGTGTGAAAAAGTCTGGTTTGTAAGGCATGTTTTTTTTGACAATAGCATGTGGCTTAACCACTCCAAAAGTAGCTATTGATTTCTTTTTCTCAGAATAGTAGTAGCGTCTGCTGCACTGATTTGGATGGTTGTTTTTTATTGTTTCATATATATATATAATTTTAGGAATGTTTGAGCAGAATAAGTTGCCCATGTTCAAATGTAAGCTTAAAGACGATTACAGTTCCATCTGAATCTGCAAAATGCTTAACTTCTCCTGTCCTGATGGTGCTTCACCTTGGACTAGGTTAGGCGTTTTGATTTAATTGTGAATATTTTGTAGTTTGAAAAGAAGGAATGAAATTAGCAATTTGTAGCAATAAGGAAGTATTTAGCATATCACTGAGGGATAAAATCTTAAGGTAACTCACTATGGGGGTACCCAGATTCTACCCTTTTTGTACAAGAATCAAAAATATTTAATTTTAACATCCACCCAGCCTTAAAGGTATTTTAATGGTTTTTAAGAAATTTGTCTTCAGTGAACCTGGGAACGTAGCTTAGATACAAATGCTGCCTCTATACTTCTCAAAATGGGACATAATTTGTTACAGTACCTTCATTTGTGTGTTGACTTGGGGTGTTAGCCATTTTATGCAGAGGTAGCAGTTGTAACACCCACTCACAAACCAGGTCTGGCCCTTAATCCATCTCCATCTTGTGGACTGTCTCCATGGAGTGTCCACAGATCTGCCTCAGCATGAGAGACCCATGTTCCTCCTGTGTCTTCAGCATGTAACTAAGAAGCCATGGCTTTCTGTCCATGGGATGAGATGAAACTTCTAGGAATCGGATTTGCCACTCCAGGAAAAAGGGACCTCATGCAAGGAATCAAACCTAACAATGATGCTCTACCTCACACTCTACCCACAAAAATCTGCAAATCCAACTCATTTGGGTCTGCTTATTAAGGAGGAAAGGAAGTTAAGAGGGAGAGGCATGTCCTCTTCAAAGGTCAATTCTGGATCTTCAGATACTTTCCAACCTTTCAATGCTAGGTTCAGTGTAGCAATCAATCACGGAATAGGATTCTTTTGCCCTGCTTTGCCACTTAAAGCTAATTAATTATCTTAAATCAATCTGGGCCAGGCATTGAGAAGATGCTTTGAACATGGTGACAGACTGCCTGCTGTCCCTCCTACGGTGATCACCTGACCTCTTTCTGTGGCTGGAATATCGCACAAAGTGATGTCACAAAATGAGAATTATGAACAAATATCGGAAGTTCCAGAACTCAAGTGTCAGTTGAAGGCAACTTGATGCTTGTCTCTCTCTCCCCTCTCTTAAATCATTCTCGGCTTTGGAGGCACTTTTCACTGTGTGTCAGTTAGGACATGACAATTCTTGTACTAATTATTCTGACTGGGGAAAGAGCATATTTATCTGTAAAGTGTGACAGGGTGAATAAATCTCCCATCTGCCAAAGCTTAATTGAGCCCCAGGGTGATAACGTGATCTACACATCCCCAGGAAAGGGGTGGGTAGTTTTCTGAAGTTGGAAAAACTTCATAGCATGGATTTCACCAGGCTGTTCAGAGGGAGGCAATTGCATGCTTGCGAAAGAATGAACTGGCAGCTTAACCGGCAACTCCACCCCACCTCCCAGCTTAAATAAGAAGTGTAGTTGATCTAATGGGGTTTAAGAGGGCTGTAAGCACAGCCCAAATCATGCCATGGACCTGATAGTTGAAATGATCTCCCCCAAAGAAAAGGCATGTTTAAAAGTAGTGTTTTTTGTTTTATATAGTTATCAAAATAAGCACAATTGAATTTTGCTCTAAGCATAAGGATATTTGGCTACAGCACTCCTAGGTCTGCTGCTCAGCAGATCTGCTAAGGTGATCATGTTACAGGGAAATTTATTTAGAGGAGTTTGTACTGTGAGCAAGCTCTGTCGACTCCATTTTACTAGCCAGTCCGTACAGATCTGCAACTTCTCAGTGGAAAATGGCTTGCCTCGGAACTGACCATGATCACCTGTGTCCCACTCAAAGATGAACCACCTCTTTTGCATTTTGAACTTCAGAAAGCTAAAGCCTTCATGTTGACTAGTCCTCCCCCTTTTAACCTTACTGGGAATGAGATTTACCAACAGTAAATGCCCGAAACAAAGCTGCAGTTTTCTCAGAGAAAAGTTCCCAAGAGCAAAGGTTCCAAGAACTAAATTTTGACTAGGGGAGGGCAGACGGGAGCCCAAATACTTAATATTCTGAGTGGCATCATCTAGTAATGTAAAATCAGATTGTGGCATTGCCATCACCTCTGGGAAAAAGTGGAGCCTTCCCCATAGATTTTGAAAATGCTTGATTCTGTAAAAATTGAAACCCACCACACTTTTCAAAGGGCAGAATGTTAGCCAACAAGCAATTTAGGCCCCTTTGGCCTTTGTATTTTAATTTTTATGATGTCAATTTACATTTGAAAGGACAAAGTAGTAATTGTGGCTTGGGGGTTATTGTGGAATCACATTTCCTTTCTCTCCAACCCTCTGACTACCCGATTTTCATTTTTGTGCACCTCCTGCTTCCAATTCACCACAATGTTCCTATTGCATAAATGCAGAAGTGTGATTGTGTTCCCTACAGCTAATGGCTCAAAATACACTACTCACTTTTTTAAAAGTTGGGATGGCGGTTTTAGTTTGCCTTGTCTTTTCCCCGAAAAAGCAGGAAAAGGAAAGGGTGAGCTTTTGGGAGTCTTACCTGGGCCTTCAGAGTTGTAACCATAGCTAGAAGGCGGGTAACATGGCAAACTGGTTAATCTGAAACAGTAATAACAAAACTTCCAAACTCCCAGAGAGAGTGCAGGAGGAGGCAAGGCTGTCGCAGTTCATTGATTCCTAATTGTCCCTGGCATTGACAAGCAGCGAGATGAACACAGCTGCGGGTTTCCAGTTCATTCCTTTGCATTGTTCCTTTCCTGACCGCAAAGCCTGGTTTGGGTCAGCTGTGGCCTGCTTCTTGCAAGGAATGTCAGGAAAACAGTCTGATTCTCATCGGCTGCAATCCAGATTAAAACAGCCCTCCCCCTCAGTACAGAGTCGGGGAAAGCCCCTGCCTGTGCCTTTGGCTGGGACTTATTCAAACGCGGTGGGAGGGTGGGTGCCACCGAGAGGCAGAGCCAAGAGCAAAACTAGATTCATCTTAATGGTGGTGTTACAATCCTTTTAACAGTTAAAATAATTTTAGTTCCCCTTTCCCTGCTGTCCACTTCAAAATTGCCCTTCACAGCCAATGTCTTTCTGTGTTCCATCTGTGCAGAGATGCAGTTACGCCTTTTAGAGCTAAAGGAATTCCCTGCACTAAAAGTTAGTGAGGTTTCTTTTCTCTACTTTTAAAATCCACTCTTCATTCATCCTGAAATGCAACTGAAAAGACTTCTTTCTGCATCAGGTGCCATAAATGAACGACACATTTTCTGTCATTGCTGGACAAAGACATTTGGCAGATGTTTGGAGAAAACCTTGGCTGTTGGCCAACCCCTCCTCCCCCCTCCAATGTTAATCCAGTACCAGCTTACTATATATTAGAGCGACGTCCTTTCATTCTTTGGGTTTGTGGCACGTTTGCCTAAAAAAGCTAGCCACTACCATCCATGTCTGGACCTCTGAAGCCCTGAGGTTTAATGAGAGTCAATGCAACCAGTCAGTGTGGAGTGATTTTCTCATTTTCACAAGACTTTGGAAGAGCTAACAGTCATCCCTTGAAAAGTTGGCACAGTGGCTTTCAAATCTCTTTAAAATGTGAAGAATGGGATTTTTCTTCCAGACTTCCTTCCAAAACAGCAGGGAAATAGATGATATCCCTCTGCCTCTTGAATCCCTGAATGATTCAATACAAGTTCCCAAGCTGCTGTTTCCCCTTAAAGGGAAAAGCATTTTTTTTGTTTTTTTTTTAAAAATTCATCTCTGTTTGGAAGTTGACCACCCACTGTGCCCTTTAGGCGAGGGGCTTTTCTGCTTTGATCCTAGCTGCCAAATACCGTAAATGTCACCACTTCCATAATTTATTATTTGTTCAAACGCCAGACTGCCAAATAGTTTTAACTTGTCTTGCCCCACTTTTCTGTTGCTTAGATAGAGTTGGAGTTGTCTAGTCTGAATGGAGATAAATCATGTTCGTCTATGCTGGCTGTGGTATTCCTGGTCAGCTGTCCACCCGGCATCTTCTTGAGTCTCGGGAGGTGCAATCACCATTGGGCTTCTTCATGAACTGTATCTGTGCCTACCTCCACCTCCGAGCCTCAGCTTCCTTCTCCCAACGGCTGGGTCAAGGCTGAAGACTGCAGCTGCTGCTTGTGCTCACACCTCTGGGCTACAACTCTTGCTATTCAGCTGGTCTTTCAAGAGCCGGTCCCCGTTTCCTGAAATGGAAGCCGAAAAGGGGCTTGGATGCAATTTGAAACCTAATGCTCCCTTATATGTTTTGTTTTTTTTGGGAAGGGGGTGGGAGGCTTGCATAAGAATACCTTTTGAAGATGCAGCCTGGTTCTTTTTTTCCCCCTCTCCTGACCTGCTGCTGTTTTCAAGATGTTGACCACTGATCTGAATTCCTGAGGGGGAGGAAGGGGAATAGCACCATTGTTTCTCAGATCTCTCCTTTGGGTGGTGTAGATTGATGAGCAGCAACAGAACTATCAAGATGAGCCCACAGGAGGAGGGGGCAATCCTGACCGAATTACATTCCTCCTGCTGGGACCCTTTCTCCCAGCAAGATTGGGATCTTCCCTCCCGACATCCGCATGCTTTTATTTACCTTTAAAGGTCCTTGATCTTAAAGCATTCTTGCCCAGTCAGCATTTGTCACTCAAGGGACTCTGCAGGTACATGTGTTTTGAGGAATTTCAGATGAAACCGCCTTCCAACTTTCTTGCACGTGACACTCCACAGAGATTGTCTCTCAGAATTTCTCCTACATGCTGATTGGAATCCAGGTTTTATCTTTACAGGGGCAGCCAGCCACAAAACAATGGAAAGTTTCTGCTGAATGAATGAAAGCAACTTTGATGTTGTTAACTGCCAGGGTTAGCAAGGCTAAAGTAATAGCATGAATAATTTCCCAGGGACAATTCTGGCAACAGCTAAGAAGGGACCATTCATTGCAAGTTATGGGTGCCACTCCTGCCTGTTTTAAAACTAGATTTTAGACAAGCCAAAATATGAATCGCTTCATTCAGCATATTTAGAGTAAGGCAAAAATGAAAAACGACTTGCATTGTATCTTATATGATGTCCCTCATTGTTTTAAATAAGTAGCCTCAACTAATTTGCAACAACTGAGATTTTCATTTGAGAAATTAAAAAAAAAAACATTCCCAAATCCACTCCTCCACAATTTTAGTGGTTTAGTCAGGTATGTATTGTCATTGTAACATCAGGTTTCTTTGTTTTTTTAATTATTTAAACATCCAAGTAAAGAATAGCCACTAAACATAGCTGGGGTGCTAGAAATGTCCCCAGTTTGACAATATTTGGGCAGACTTTCTCAGAAAATAGGCATTTGGTGACAGGAAAACTTTGGAAAACTTTTCCAGGGCTTGGTACTTGGTAAAGCATATTCAAAGCTGTTCTGTGCCTCTGACCATCAGAAACTAAGGGAAAAGGACTCAAAATAATTTGCTGCTAGCTGCCTACATATCAAATAAAATTTTAAGTTATTCCATGTGTGGAAAGTGCCAGTGGTAGTACTGCGAGCTGCTGTTATTAATCGCTTTGGCCCTGTTTTTCTACTTCAAAACAAAAAGGGGCGTGTGAAACCACTTCAATGCATACTGTAATTTGCCAGTGAACTTTGATAATCAGAATTGGATTTATAGTGCCTGGGTTTTCTTGAGGTTACTGTCCTGACAGATTTCCTGATGGGAGGCAGTCCCCAGAATGTGCTTCCTGGATCTCTCAGCAATCTGATCTTGGGGGGCTTCAGTAGAACTGCATGGGGATGCCCTTGGCTGACCAAGCAGGGCAGATGCTCTTCTGTAGCAGAATGCAGTGATCCCATCCCATCTCGGCCACATCCACAGTGCTGTGAAGTGGCTGAGATGTATCAAGGGAGACTCCACGTTTACCAAGTGGCGATCGCTAGCATGCAGCGTGCCCAAATCATTGCTTCCACTAAAGACTGGACAGACCTATCTATACTTTGAAGCTTCAGGCATGCCTAGCAACGGGCAAACATTCAGAATGAAATTTTCACTGATGGTGCAGCTGGGTTAAGTTGGCTTGCATAGGTGAGTCTATGCCTGCAATTAAAAGTGGGAGGGGAGGAGCCATATGCTCCACCCTATCTTGATTCCTAAGCAATGGAAACTGACTTGATACAGTGCAGGTTCTTGGCTTTGTAGCTTATTTGCATTTTATAATTGCCAGGAGAACTGGCACAAAGAAATGAACATCTTAAGTTAGAATAACAGTTTGAAGGGACCTTGGAGGTCTTCTAATTGTAGGTTTGCTAATTGTTGTTTAAATTCTGTAAACCGCCCCGAGTCTGAGGAGATGGGGCGGTATATAAATCAAAACAATAAATAAATAAATAAATAAATAAATGTCTTACAAAACACCAGCACCACTTCAGCATATATGGCTGGTGCATCTATAGCTCATCCAATTCCGAACCAAAACATGAAAGCTCGTGCATTGTGTTAGGGAAAGGAATGGACAAGAGCAGCAATAACTCTGGTAGCTGGCTATACTGTGTTTAAATAAACCAGGATGAATTTGGCAGTTGGGAAACAAGTGACATAATTTTAGGGAGAACAAACAAATAACTACAAGCAACTTCAATGTCCTGTTGCTCATCAGGACTACCCATATTTATTAATAGCAAGCTGATAGCATGATTTGGACATGTTTTATTATCCATGAACCAGTTTACTCATGACATAGCACTTGTATCTCATTCTTTTTAAAAGCAGTTGCCCAGTAGCTTATAGTGCTTTGTAAGTCAATGTACAGATGATTTGACATGGATTAACATTGATTAATGAGAACTTTCACTTTTAAGTCTAATAGAGGACAACAGGCAAGGCATAGCATGCTAAATCAATTTTGGCACTTTTCCTGAAGTTAAATGAGTGTCCAAAATACTAAGTTTGGTTGGGATTGATTATTTCAACTAATCAATGTATTTGCCTGTGACACTACCGTCTTTGATTTCTACTAACAATGGTTTCCTGGAGAGGTAACTTATCATAAACTTTCGTTTTGGTGGCGTTTGGGTGGAGCAGTAAGATTCACATAGGACAGAAATACAATGTGTGTAAAAGCAGCAATTTCAACATGCTTAAATAATTTATATTCCAAAGAAATCTTAAGCGCTGATGATATTTTTCTTCTGATTGAGGGTCTTATGTAGTATCATCTAGATCCCTGATGGTGAACCTATGGCAGATGTGCCACAGGTGGCACACGGAGCCATATTGGTGGGCATGTGAGCACAGGGCTAAAGTAATTGGTGGAATGTATAGAATTATGGGTGTGGGCATGTAGGCGACACCCCCCTGCCACTTCTCTCTCTCTC
>JANHFP010005007.1:48686-64276 GCA_032468135.1 Calamaria suluensis
TATTTATTTATTTATTATTTCAATTTATATACCGCCCCATCTCCGAAGACTCGAGGCGGTTGACAGCAAATTAAAACCCTCTCTCCTGATACAAGATCCGTCATTTTCTTTTCTTTTTGGTTTTGCAGTATGTCAGAGATTTGGTCCCCTCCGGAAGGAGATACGTCCCAGTTTCTTTCTCGTCTGAATACCATTTGGAAAGGTTTTATCAACATGCAGAGTGTGGCAAAATTTGTCACCAAAGCATATCCAGTCTCCGGGTGCTTCGATTATCTCAGTGAGGTAGGATTTTTGAAATGTTTACTGCTTTCTGTCTGGATGCTTCCGGAAACTAATTTTGTTTCATGACAGGTAAAACTTCCTCAACTTACAACTGTAATTGAGGCTGGAATTCTGCTGATAAGTCATGCCAGTCATTGTGGGTTGTCACGTGACTGACATGGTTTCATTACACTTTTTGTAGCAGTTGTTAAGTGAATCACCATGGTGTTTAGGCAAATAAAGTGGTCATTAAGTGACTCCACTGTCTGAAATGGGTGAGGTTTTTTTCTGGAAACCTGAAGTGAAAGTCAGTTATCTGCAAAAAAACTAAAACAAAACCCAATATTGTAAATCATAGCCATGTGACTGTCAGATGCTGCCCACTGACTGCTGTAGACATGGACCACTTTCTGAACCTCCAAAATGCAATCACATGAACGGTTGGGCAACTTATGGAACTTTGAATCTGGGTCACATTTTTTTCGGGGGGAGGAGTCTGTTGTAAATTGAGGACTGCTTCTAATTGTCTTTTAAGAAATAAAAATATCATATGTAGCACCTTAATTGTACATTATATATTAGTCAGTGAGCTGAGGAAACCAACTGTTTACAAATAATTTAAATGATTTTGGTCCAAGTAGGAAATAGACTGTTATTCAGATCTGGATGGTAAACTTAATAGTGAAGGAAATTCTAGTTACATATTTACAGGGGGATTTTAATGTTCCTACTTATGCAAGTAAGTTTCTTCTAACAACTTTGCACCAACAGAAAAGAGAGGTTCCAATTTCCAATATTTGATCATTGGTGGAAGCGCCATATTTTGCAGCTATTAGGACTGAAGCCCTTAATTTACTTCTTCAACCCACCTGCATACTGCTTTCTGGGTTCCAAACAGGTTACAATGATTTGCATTGTAATTTCTAAAAAAAAAAAGCCATAATCCAAAAATAACCATAAAACCACAATAATTAAAAACATACATAATATGTAAAAGGAGCAGAGGAAAAATGATGCTGAACTTTATCCCATGGAACGCCTGATTGAAGGCAGAGTTTTAAGTGAATCATAGTTGGGGGAAGGGAGAAGGAGTAGTCTTGTTGAAAATGCTGTTAAATTTGGCTCTCCGCAGGTGGCAATTCACCATTTATAACCCATTGCAGCAGACCTCCCTCTGATTCTTAAGGATTTCCAAGATTGAAATACATTTTGGAAGTTGATTAGCTTCTATTTTTTTATTTATTTTTTTATTACTTTAGATTTAGATTTTTTATCTACAGATCTTTTATTCCATGGCCAGAATTCCTCCCAATGCTCTCAAACAAGTTTTTTTTTCACTAAAGCAAAAAACAAAAAACACCAAATGGTTTTTGCTGATTCAGCCATTTTCCCTGATCATCTGTTCCGTAGATATGCTATATATTTTTAATCTAACCAAAAAAAATCAAAAGCAAATTTAATAACTTGGTAACTTTAGTAACTTTGTATGGAGTAAGCTAGCAATGTGATAGCATAACGTAAGGATTTTGGAATATTTTTTTACTGTAAAAAGGCCAAGGTAATAATAGCATACATAAAACTGCCTATTTATGTATGCAAAAGAAGATTGTGCATTTTGATTCTGATGAGAGGAAAGCAGAGTTGGGTGGATTTTTTTCTATTAATGTCCTAGGTTAGAGCCTTTGGTCTTCAGGATGTCACCTAACAGCTGTCACCCTTAGTTATTCTTCCTGAGAGTGTTGGATGTTGCAAATTAGCAACAATTTGAAGTCCTCAAGTTATTTAACATTGTGCCAAGTAATTAAATAGTGAAGAGAGAATAATAGCCCCGATTATAAAAATAAGAATAGGACTCTTATAATATTTGTAGGTCAGGTTGAAATGTGGACTTCTTGGTACCCTCTGAGCTTGGTTCTTTCTTGCAGACGTTTTATTACCCAACTAGGAAATATCAGTGATCACTAATAATATTACCTAGTTGGGTAAAATAAACCTCTGCAAGTAAACAAGCAAGCTCAGAGAGGCCCCACAATATGACTTCCTTTTATAGTCTACCTGTTACAGTGTGGACAAAAAACATTCCCTCAAATTATAGCTGTTTTTCATGTTTTCTCTTTAGGATTTACCAGACACAATTCATATCGGAGGAAGGATCTCACCAAAAACAGTGTGGGATTATATTGGCAAACTTAAGTCCTCCGTATCAAAGGTAATCAAGTACAGCAGTACTGTAATCCATTTGAAATAATGATGATGAAGCTGGTGATATAATAACGACTGGTGATATAATAACGACATCTTCATAGTGATTCTGTTGCCCAAGGCTGGAGTTAATCTCAGTCTGAATTACTGGCACAAGCATTTGCTAATGTGTTCCACTCTAAATATTTTGAATAGCAGGAACTTTTAAAAGAATTGTGCCATGCAGCTTATGTCAACCATATTTTCTAAAGTAAGCTTTATGGGTGAGCTTTGTAAATAAGTATTATATGATTGTGGGTATTTTTAAAAGGTAACAATATATTATTAGTGCTTTTTTCTTTGGTTTAAGATTAATAAGATTTTTTTCTGGCCTGTTACAGGGCTTTTATTTAGATATATCCCCAAATATTAACTTTTTTAAAAAAAAATACATATTAGAATGAAGTAAAATTTGAATGACTAATAATTATTTTTCCCTAGCTTGAGCTTAATAAATTGGTGGTGAGTTGTTGTTTTTTAGAAAGATTAGTTAAGACGACTTTTTAAAAACTTTACACCACCTTCAAGTTTGCCACAAATATTCTGGACAACGTACAACTAACTTACCTGTTTCCTTAGTTTATGTTGCTTTTACTTGCTGTTTTTTTCTTTTTCCCCCAAGAGTCAGTATTTTTCCTTTACATTTTTATATTCCAGGAATTGTGCTTAATCCGTTTCCACCCAGCAACAGAAGAGGAGGAAGCTGCCTACATCTCTCTCTACTCCTATTTTAGCAGCCGGTGCCGATTTGGAGTTGTAGCTAATAACAACAGGCATGTCAAGGACCTGTATTTGATTCCCCTCAGGGCTAAGGATCCCATTCCATCCAAACTTTTGCCTTTTGAGGGACCAGGTAAGCAATGAACAATAGGAAACATGACATATCTTCCATTCCCAACTTACAGCTACAAGTATTACACCAGACATAACAGACTACATTCATTTATTTAGCATATTCACCCATCTCACAAAAATATAACTCTAGGTGGCATAACAACTGTTAAAAGTACATAACAACATAATCTCTGTGTGTGTGCGTGTGTGTGTGCGTGTCTACAGTTTGTTTCCCTGAAGTACAGGATTTTTCTTTCTCCTTAAAACAGTTGTAGGCATATTAGCCAAGTTTTACAACACTAATACACAACATAACATGCTTCAGCTTTGAATGCTATCTTCCTAGCAGTTTATATAATGGAATCCAAGTTGAACAGTCGAATCTGCTTGCCCATTGTTGAATGGCATTTTATATAAGCAGGTATGTTCTGACTAGATTTGATTTCTTACATCCCAAATCTTACAAGATCTCTGGATTTGGGTACAAAAGTTTCCAAGTGAAGTAAAAGAAGAAGAAAATCCAAAGTTTTAAAGTTGCAGATGAGACATAACACCAAGGGCCTTATTTCCCCCCGTGACATCACCTCAATCAAGCTTTTGATACATGGGGTGGGATATTCTAATAAAAACATCAGAATCAAAGCTCGTTCCTTACTTTTGAAGGTAGATTATTTTTTTTGCCTAATAGAATTTAGTGAACAAGTATTGCATATCAAGTATCTTGGAGAAAAATTGTATGTGGTCGCTAAAAGTTGACACTCTCACGATGGCACATCGCCATCATCATTGCACATTCTTATGTAGTTATAGAAATAAAAAATTAAAATTATACTTCTATATTTCTGATCTCAGAGATCATACAGTTTTCTGGCCATTCTGAAGAGAGAATGTCTGTAGACTAAACGTATAAAGCAAAATGTGAATGTTTGCTTGAGTAAATGGATTGCTCTGAAATTCTCTGGATCCAGAAATGCAGGCAGACGAGAATTAAAGAAAACAAGAAATGTTCTCATTTTACCGAAGTCACTATTCTTACTTTGGATCTTCAAACCCCTTTCTGCCATCTTTTTTTATCACTGAAAATCTTTGTATAATCATAGTGCAGTGCTAAATTGGCCAGCCCGAATATCACATTGTTGTGGCCTGCCAGTAGAGCTGGCAGCAGAGTCAGACAGTGAGGAAGATGAGGAGGAACATTGGCCAGTCCTGGGGGCTGGGGAAAGCTCAGATGAGGGCACTGCGTCAGAGGCAGAGAGAGATAGACAGCAGTGAGGCAGAGGAACAACTGGAGCCTGTTCCCAGTGTGTCCATGTGCAGAGCTGCCAGAAGACAAGAACAACTCAGAAAGCAGGGGCGACTCGGGAGTAAAGCCACACTTTGGAGATGATTGACCCCTCCCATAGGAAACAAAAGAGGAGCAAACGGGGAGGGGGCTTTTGCAGGAAACAATTTGTTTGTTCGGTAGTTTCAAGAGTGAAAAGTTCTGTTCATGAATTCTAAGAGACTGTGCCAAGTTTTGCCTAACTCTGCGTTTGGAAACAAGTTATGTGGCAGCTGGCCAAGCGAGATAAGGTGTGTTGAGAAATATTCCTTTGAAAAACTGTTTGGACAAACCTTGCTGACTGTGAATAAAAGCAATTCACAGTCGTGTAAATAGAAGAGGTTTTGCCGGCACCAATTCCTGCTTCCTGCTTTTTAAGGGAGCCTAGGTCAGAACATACATGTGAATTTTTAGCCTACATTCATAATCTTTCTACCAATATCATTTTATAATTTTGGCAAGGATGTTCTTATTCCAGCAGCTAGTGGATAAATGAAAGAGAGTGAGAGGAACACATTGGTTCTATGATTCACTGGCAGGAAGCACTCCAATTGTACCTTTCAATATTAAAATTCTGCTCCCCTGGTCCCGGTAGAATACTCAGTTTAAGACCTATTGGGCAAATCTTGAGGCTGGCAAGAACTGGGAATATTCCTTGAACATTGCAAAGTGTTCTGTATTCTTGAGGAAAGATTCATAGTTATCAACATCTTGATGAACTGCAGAAATATTCTTCTGAAGATTGCACACATCCTTGGAAAACTAATCCCCAAAGAACCATTCTAAATTGGATAATTCGGTGGCTAAAAGAGTCGGATATAAAAATACAGTCTCTGTCATAGATTGCCCTGTTATAAATATTTCGTTTATATTCTGGAGAAAAGGAAGTTGTGATGCATTCTCTTATGAGTCTCTGGCGACTTGAAAGGCAGGCCTGAAATCACCTCTAAATAATAATAATTCTTGCTCCGTCAAATGTACATAAGTTGAAATATCTGACTACAACAATATCTGACTACAACATTGGGAATGGTGCATTGTGCAAGTGTCAACATTTCTCAGGAATTTATTATGTTTTTGCCTTATATGATCAAACATCTTTTTTTTGCACAGAAAAGGTCAATTCATTCTCTGCAGTTTTTTTTAATGCTGATTTGCTTTGACATCCTAGAATATCCAAACTTTTATGGATGGTTCAATCATATTTCAAGGTATTTTTGAGAATGGAATGATGGCATTCTTTAGAATACTCAATTCCCATGCAAATTGGCAATCTCAACATCATACTTGTAGCTGTCATTTTAGTTAGGAGATGGGAATTATAAGATGGACAGGGACCAGGAAATCCTCAAAACACACTTTCTCAAAAGAAAACACTGAACAGTATTTGTATACTAGTCATTTTGATGAAGATTATGATTAGTTAGAGTATTTTCACACAAGGAGTTCTTTGTAGTATAGATGAATGTGTAGAAAGATGTAAAATCATAAATGTTCCCCAGCCCCAAAGATTGAACTACTGCTTTCATTATATAATCTCAATAAAAGTATTTTACACAAAGTGGTAATTTGTCTCTTTCGATCTAATGTTTCATATGGTAAACCGTACCTCTTTTTGAAATAAAGCATCAGTTCTATGTAGCTAGCAATATGTAATAGGATTATTTTACAAGTACATTCAAGGAATATTCTACATCAATAGTCTCCATTCTAGACTTCAAATTGTTGTTTTACTTGAATTCCAGAGTACAGTTTAAAAGAAAAAAGAATCAAAACTCGGTTATTTCAGAAGTAATCATTATCTCTTGCTCTAATATATCCAAGGTGGAAACTACAAAACCTTCCATTTTAAGTAGGCCTATCGTGCTCAATGTATTTACGAAGGTTGCAGCATCCTACGGAATCATGTGATCACCCTTTGTGGCCTTCCCAGCCAGTTTCCAACAAGCAAAGTCAATGGCGGAATTTGAATTTGCTTAGCGACCACATGATTCAGTCGTCAACTGCAGTAATGAGCTTAACACCCATGGCCAAAAGAAAAATAGATCATAAAATCAGGCGTAACTCACTTAACAACTGTTAGCAGTGGAAATTCTGGTCCCAGTTGTAGTTGTTAAGTCAAGGACTACCTGTCTCAGCAGGGCAGGGGAAGTAAAATAACTAATCTGAGAATTACAGTTGTCCACCAGCTGCCCCTGCTCTCAAAGTGTGCTCTTGCAAGACTTTTATTTACTAAAGCTATGCCAGCACTTTTAGCATTTAAATTGTAAAGGATGTACAACACAGTGGCCTTGTACTTGCTCTACCACAGGCTGTCATCACCTTCCGACAATATCAATCTTTTATCATTCTCCAGAAATTAGTGTGCTTTCATATCCACCAGTGAATTATCAGATTCCTACAAAAAACCCACCAATACACTTCTCAAGCGTAGCAACTTCCCAACAGTAAAGTTTAGGATTGGTTTTGAGAAGGAAAACTTCCAGGTGACACAGCGGCATCAACAGTGTCTGAGGTTGCTGATCCATATCAGCATGACACAACAGAGTTGCATTTCATGCTGATTAAAGCTTTTCTACACCTGGGAAATGTTTCCTTTCATGCTAATAATTCCCTCAAAAACATGAAATGTATTGCTTGTACCCCAGTGCAAACTTGTTTGATGGTCGGAGGGCAGCCATCTTGAGGGATGAGGCAAACCAAAGTTGATGTCGGTGTGAATGCCAGCTAGGAAAAAAGGATCAGATTGGGGTTGAGGAAGGGGCAGAGGCGAAAGGAGAAGCGTCACAGTCCTTCCATTTGATCAGTATTAAAAGAGGATCATCTCTTTTAAAGCTGGCAGAAGTGATCATCTAGACACCAAAAGTATAGTTTCTTTGTCTCCTCACCTCAACAGGATATATACAGTATAACCCGGCTTTTCACAAGCATCAGGAAATGGCTGGCAAAATTCAGAATTCCATCAATGAGGGCAAGCTGACCTGGTCCAGAGCCAGAAAAAACAGGTCCAAACCATGATACTGCCACCAACAAGCCTCCCAGTTGAGATAAGCTTATTTTCCTGGAATGCGTTGTTTGCCTTTCGAAAACGCATCACGTTTCTCATTCAAGTCAAAAAAGTTCTAACTTGGTCCCATCCACCCACAACAGAACATTCTTCCAATACGGTACCCTTCCAGGTCATCCATGTGATCTTTCACAAACTGTAGAGAGCAACAGAGTTCTTCAGGAGGGTAGCAGCTTTCTTCTTGCAACTTTCTCAGTCTTGCCACCATGATGGCCCCAAGATTCTTGACATTCTCCAGTGCAAGAGGTCTTCGGTCAAATGTTACCCTGGGCTTTTCCTGATGGGAGTATCACAAGCCTTGCTCTTTGTGTGATTCTGGTTGGCAGAACGAACACTCCTGGGAGATTTAACAGTGGTGTTGACTTGCCTGTCTTTGTACATCATCTGCCCAACAGTAGACTGGTGGACTCCAAATTCTTTGGAACCTCTTCTAGCCCAACACCCAACACCTGCTTTTTTGGAAATCCTGAGAAATTTTCTCAGTTTCAGGCATGACATAGTTCCATCTAACCTGTGTTGTGAAGATCAGGCTATGATAGTGAGTTCCCAGAATTCTCTTCTTTAAATAAAGCAGAACCTTCCACACTGACATCTGGTGTGACACTCCATTGACTGAAACGTGACTCTTAATTTCACTTTCAAATTAGCCAGTAATCTTAGAGGCTCACCGTACTCCTGCCACCTAATAGTTTTGACCCATTTGCTTAATTGTGTTTTTTTAAAATCTAGTTTTAGTACAGGTGGGCAATAGATCAGCTGTTAGGTCATATTGATGCAGAAATATCAAAAACACACACACTGATCTGTTTCAGATTGATAGTTTAGCTCAACTATAATGGGCCAAGGAATATGTTCACTGTAATCAATTACTGCATTTGGAAAGCTGAATCAATAATAACCTCAAATGTGAAACACTATATTGTTATAATACAGGTAGCATGTTTAAAACTGAACCCCACACTTATGGAATATAAAAGAATGAATTGTTATATTTTTTTTCATGGCCATGATTTTCAACAATTTATGGTACTTTATATACCATCATCTGGTTATCATTCTATAACTGAATATGTGAAAATTAACGATTAACAGTTCTATTACATAAATATATCTAGCATTAATGGAGACAATAGATCATTGCCATAGTGCATTTGTTAATATTTTAGCATGATATGGCATAACTTTTTTCCTAATTTATTAAATGATTACTTTTTAATCATCTCAACATGCTTCGTAATTGTTTTAGTAGTAAGCTTTAATAAATAAAATAGCAAATATACCAGTGATTTATAATTAATAAAATTACTTGTCAGGGTTAGTAACTCTCCCTAACCTTAAAACATGAAATGATTTTTTATAATGGCTCTTTAAATTCTAAAATTCTTGTTTCTTCCATTTCTCCCTAGGTCTTGAATCAAACCGTCCAAATTTAATTCTTGGATTAGTGATTTGTCAAAAAACGAAGCGTCCTGCAGCTGCATTGGAGTCAGAAAAGCCTGAGGAGAAGAGGAGCCGAGTCCAGATACAAGAAGAAGCAGAAGTCTTAGGATACTCTAAGGGCAGCACACTTCCACCGCAAGAAAAGAAAAGTGCAAAATTTTCCTTGTATTCTGGAGAAACCACAATCAGTACAACCCCTCCTGATTCTCCTCCACCTCCACCACCTCCAAATCCACCTCCAGAGCCATCTTCAACCATGGCTCCTTCTGTATTAAAAATACTATCATCTGTTAAAGCGGGAAGCTCAACCACCGTGGCACCATCTAATGCTTCAGGGTCAGGAGCTACCACTACTCCGGTGTCTCCTGCTGGTTCCTCAGCCTCAAAATCATCCACGCCACTCGATCACATTTTGCAAACCCTTTTCGGGAAAAAGAAGTCGTTTGATCCTGCCGCCAATGAACCTGAAGCTGCTCTTCATCCCTCGAAGCCTGAAGCGCAGGCTGGGACTGACGAAGGGCCACTTGCCGCTCCTTTAATAGACCCCATTGTGCAACAGTTTGGACAGATGTCAAAAGATAAAGCGATTGAGGAGGAGGAAGATGATAGACCTTACGATCCCGAGGAAGAATATGCTCCGGAAAGAGATTTTGAAATGCAGCCCGGTGAAAGCAAACTTGAGAAGGGCTGTGAAACTTCAGAACAAGAAGACGAAGCCTACGATCCAGAAGACGAAACCATCTTAGAGGAAGCAAAAGTTGCCGTGGAAGATTTACCTAATAAAATGTACTTAGAGTCTAAAAACAGCTCCGTATCCAAGCCTGCCCCCTTTGTGCCTGATGCAGCTGCTGCGCCGTCCTTGGTAGAGCAACAGAAAATGCTCGAGGAGCTAAATAAGCAAATAGAAGAGCAGAAAAGGCAACTTGAAGAACAAGAGGAAGCTCTCAGGCAGCAAAGGGCAGCTGTTAGTGTATCCATGGCTCACTTTTCAGTATCCGATGCTTTAATGTCACCGCCTCCCAAATCATCCATAGCGAAATCTGAGTTATTCCAACACGAAAAACCCGTTTCTGAAAAATCTGAAATGCTTCCTTCCTCCATTCCGCCTCAGCTCTTCGTCCAAGGAAATGACCCCAGACAAAGCAGAGATCCCAGACAAGCTAGGAGAATCCTAACTGAGTGTAATGAAAGTGTTGACTTTAATATAAAGCAGCATGGGATACAGGGAGAACTCTCTGCTGGACAGATCCCTCCGTCCAGCTATTCAGGTCCACTCCAGGCTGTGTTTGACAAAGAGGAGAAATGTCATAGTGAAACATGGATGGCAGCTGAAACAGGTCCTGCTGTCCCTGAGCAAAATGTGCCTATCAGTTATGAAAGCGTCCCGCAAATTCACCCGGAAATTGTAAATAAACCAGCTGCTGTTGAATTGCCTACGAGTGCTCCTATTCGTAAAGTATTGCTGCCTACCCCTCCTACCCCATGTTTCATGCCCGTTTTCTCAGGCTCTAATAATGCACAGACTGTAACTTGGTCAAATGCCTCTCAGGACAACAGCGTTCCAGGGGTTATAAGGGATTCTTTTCCAAGTTCAACATTTGCACCTCCAGAGAAAATCCCTAGTCGCTTTGAAGCTGAAAGAGGTCAGTTGAATTATAACGAAGGTGAAGTTAATCCTCAGCCTGGCCGTTTTTACGAACAGAGGGAGTCTTCTACAATTCAAACTGAGGAAGTAAGAGGGGGGCCTCCTTTTCCTTCAGCTGGGCAAAAAGGTGCCCCTCCAGTACTGTGTGCTCCTCCTGATTTCCATGGGCAAAGAGGCCCGCCCCAACAATTTAATGAAGGACATAACGTTCCACCAAATAATGATGGACAAAGAGGTCCGCCACCAAACAGATTTCCAGCGCCAAGAGCACCTATTCCTTCGTTATTCTCTGCACCACACGGTCCACCTGTCTTTGTTGAAAATAGGGGCCCTTCTCCATCGTTCCCCACTGGGCCAAGAGAAAAAGCGCCTCCTCAATTTGAAGACCACAGAGAACCTCAAGCAGAAAAGAGAGAATTTTCAGATTCTCAGTACCCTCGTGAGGCGAGCGGTCCTCCTGGCCAGTTTGAAGGATCTGAGCCTCCACAGTTTGTAGGGAATAGAGGGCCACCTCCATTTCCTTATGGGGGCCAGAGGAGGCCTCCTCCCAATCAATTTAAAAACCAAAGAGGGGGCCCATCAACTCAGTTTGGAGGACCAAGAGGTCCATCGCCTAATCATTTTGTTGGTACAAGAGGTCCTCCTCCAAATCAGTTTGAAGGACAAAGAGGACCGGCACCAGGTCACATGCCAGGACCAAGGGGACTTCTGCCCCCACCATTTGAAGAGAGGAGAGGAAGCTCACCCCCCAGATTTCCAAACCAGAGGGGCTCAGCGCCACATCAGTTTGGAGGACCAAGGGGACAGGCACCTGCCTCATTTTCAGAACAAAATGACTCTGCCCCTAACAGACATGCTTTTCCAGGACAGTCTCAACAGGGTATGAAACCATCCCCCAGGCCTCTTTTGGATCTTCCAAGCCATCCTCCACAACACAGAAAAGAGTTATGGGATGAATCTGGACAATCTTCTCATCCTAATATTTCAGGGCAGGGTTCTTCTTCGGAAGGACAGTGGCCAGCTTCTGATTTTCGAGAAGGTCGAAATAATGACTACAGAGGCCAGGGCTTTGAAGGGAGGCCAAGGGAAAGATTTGAGGGAGGCAATAAGGAAAAGGTGTTAGAGCAGCCTGAGAAATCAGACAATAGGTCAAACAGAGGGAATGACGATAGACGGAGGGATCGCGAGCATAACTGGGCTTGGGAAAGGGATCGCGGCAGAAATTGGAATAGGGGTAGGGAAAGAGATTGGGAAAGACACAAAGAGAAAGACTGGGATAAAAACAGAGATAGAAACTACAATAAAGACAGGGAAAGGGATTCAGAGCGGGTCAAAGATTGGGAAAGGAACCGGGAAAGACCCAGGATCAGAGAAGGGGATGCTTATCGAAGACGGAACCGGTCCAGAAGCAGAGAACGTGACTACGATAGATTCAGGGACAGGCCCCGCAGCCGGGAGAGAGAGAAAGAGAGGGACCGAGATAGGGACCGCGACAAAGATAGAGGAAGGGACCGCAAGGAGCGGAGCAAAAGTACCGAATGTGATAGAGACTCTAAGCCGGAATCCCAGATGGGAAGCCAAAAGCCATCACATCCGGAAGCTGCTTCTGCTAAGTAGACCCTTAGAAGTAAAGGGGAAAACATGTAAGAATTGACTGTATACTACTTGTATATACTGTATATTCTGTTAGAAAATACTTTGGTAAAAGCTTTCTTAAAAGACGAATTTTGAATTGTAAATGCAATATATTAAGGTAGGAAGCAGGGAAAACCTGGACTTGATACATTTTGTTCATAAAAGTTTTCTTACATAATACATTAGACACAGTCCTTCCCTGACAAGTCCCAGCACCTGTGTACAGATAAGAAATCAGTAGGGAATAGGACTACTGCTATTGTCTTTTTAGAGTAGGGGCCTGTCAGAATCCTACTTACTCCCAGAGAAAAGTCGTGGTTGGGACCTAACATTTCTATGATGTGGCTGTTTTCCTTATTATCTTGAATTTCCATTTGCAGACAAGAAATGGAAACTCTTCCAAAAGCTTTTTAAAGGTTTCAAAGTTGTTTTTCCAATAACTTAATTGGTAATTTTATGAGAATTCAAGATTTTAGAAGCCATAACTTTACATCTCAAATACATATTGTTTTTGTGTTCCTACATTACAGCAAAAATATCAATATTTTTGTCCTGAGTTAATCTAGTTATATGACTTTTGTGTACTTAACAAATGATGGTGGAAGAGCAGTGTTGCTACTTACTTGTAACTTGCAGAGTATTTGAATAAGAAATGTTAAATTTCTAAACTCACATTTTACATGAGGGCATTTTGAATGTAATTTCAACTGATTTATGAACTCAGACAATAAGTACATATGTCTAGATAGATCATTACATTTCTTATCAATAAATTCTTAAAATTCTGTATTTTTATGAAAGGTGTAATGAAAATTAATGCCCTCTTTCCTCAATATAACTAAGCTTATAAGAAACAGGTATAGATTTTTTTTAACCTAAATTGACTGAACAAAGTGGGAGGGAGGAGAATTGTCAAGATTAATACATCAAGCACTGAGTTGAAGGAGTTTGATTTTTCTTATGGTTATCGGTCAAAAAGATTCATGAACTAAAGACAGTTTACTTGAGCCAAGATGAAGAACTTTTAAGTTCTAATTTGTGGGAGAGATTACAGGATAATTATCCTATTAACACTAACAGCACTGAAATTCTTAATTTTGATAGGAAATATGTTCTGTCCACATGAATTCATGGCTACTGGGGATAAAATTGGAAGTAAGTATTTCTGTAAAGATTGGAGAAATAAAGCCGTTACTAGCAATCTGTACTTTAAAAGGGGGAAGGCTTTTTACTGTGAAAAACAGTATTCTATTACTTTTTCTGTATTCTTCAAGTTCATTATATAATTCTAAACAGTACATAGAAAAACATTACCAGTTGAATTGGATTTATACATTTACAGATAAACAGTTACTTCGATATTTTTGTAAGCATTTGCAAATGTAAAATTAAATTCGTAACATCGGCATTTTGAAACCTGCAATATAAATAGTACTACCCCACAAATAAATCACTACATAGTTATACTTTATATTGGTACATCTTAGTCTTTAAACATCATGGACATGCTGATATTTTAAAAAAATGGCCTGTTTGCAAAAATTTTGCAAAATATTAAAAGAGGTGGTATAGAATGCAAATACCTATGATGTAATTTTTTATTCAAGAAGTTTCTAACTTAAGAACATACATGTAAGTATACTAAATCAAGTGTTGTTTAGGTTTACTTGACAGAAGTTTCTGTAAATTGTATTTTATATTTCAGAATATATCATTGTACATTAAATGTGGAACTTCATAGATTTTGTTACTGTAAGTCAAATAAACAACTACAGAAACTCTTGGCATGAATAGTTTTATAGGTACTGATCAAAGCACTAATCTAGTAATATGACAATATAATCCGGGAAACGTGCATCTTCTCAGTGTTAAGGTAGCATAGCAATCATCAGGATCCTGGATCACAACATCCAGGATCCAGTTTTCAATTTTTGTTAAATAATATGCAGAACCATTTTCAAATCTGAGAAATAGGTTGCTCCTTCCTCTGGGCCAGCAACTAAAGTAAACCTTCAGGAATATTTCTGATCTTCTCCGTTTATTTTTGAGTCATAAGCGTGCATTTGATTTGTATGAAAGAAGAGAAGTATGCAGATCTATGTATACATACATTTGTTCACATTGCACTAATACCAGTAATTTTAAAAGGCTCTGTGATTATGATATTCTTTCCCCAAGCTGATTAACTAGCTTCTGCAGAGAGGCAGCTGGCAGAGACTAGGTTCTCAGTCAAATTTCAGACCTGTACAATAGGTGATGCAGAATTACCCACCCCAATTTTGGGAACCTTTTTTTCCTCTTTTAATATCTCTTGGCATCCTTATCTTTTCATCATTGTGGAATATATGCTGATGTTCTCTTTTTAAGATGCTGTAATAATTTCCTTCCCAAGATCCTTCTAATTGCCCAACTCTAAATGGCATACAGTTCCCTAAAGCATGTGGGATTAAAAGCAATTCAAATTTCAGTGCAAAGAAAATACATTATAATAACAGAGAACCAGGACACCTACTCAGAAGAATGAAGTAAAAAGTTATAGCAAATAGTTTTAGGTTAAGCTGTTGGATTTCAATAGAGTTAATTCTAGTGATTAAGGCCCCCAGATAGAAACCAGGAGACTTAATTATAGTCCTGCCTTAGGCACAAAGTTTGGCTGGGTGACTTAGGCTAGCTAGCCACTAGTCACTCTCAGCCCACAATGCCAGTCTCTGGCAACAAGCTGGTCAGCTAATTCTTGCTGCAACCAATGTATCAATATGTGGTTGATCTGAAAACAAAACAACACCCCACCACCTGTACTTGCAAGGGAAAAAATTATGTATACTTTGTGAAGCGGTTCTATCTTGTCATGACAAGATATTTTTGAAATTTTATTTTGGTCTGGTTAGTCTCACAGCTTCCTTTTTCAGTCTAAGATGCATGAAGACTAGAAGCAAATGGAAAACTACAGATGTGTATTTCATGAGGTCAGGTGGCAAGGCAGGATAAAGCAATAACTTTTTTTTTTGAAATGACATTTTGGAATACATGCTTTGGAATACGTTATCTTCGGTGAACGAGTGGAACATTATTTATTTATTTATTTATTTTATTTGATTTATATACCGCCCCTCTCCTCGCGGACTCGGGGCGGTGTACAGCCATTT
>JANHFP010005008.1:33363-45331 GCA_032468135.1 Calamaria suluensis
AAAAATATTATTAATACTATGAAGGTTACAATTTTATTTTGTACACATGTAAAACAATAAAACTTTGTTCTCAAAAAAAAAAGTCTTCCTTGGTGAATTTGATGACTATTTCACTATGTTTCTACTATTCTATCTTTCCAAATATTGCATTACATCAATAGGAAACCAACACTGATCTTTTTCAAGTATCTAAAAATTGTTCTATGCCTTACTTGGGCTTTTTTCTCTCATACACATTATTGGCCAGGAAATTTCAGTTAAATCTTTCACATTTGTAAGCATTTTGTTCAAGCAGATATGGTCTTTTCTTCCCTTCTATTTCAATCAGCACAGCTTAGGAAAAACCTGTCACTGAAATTAATGCTATGTATAATGTACTCCACTTGGAATCCTAATATGGTGCCATAGAGGGAAGACAACTTTTCAAACTTCTCAATGCATTCACATTTACTAAGATTTTTTTTTAAAAAAGATCTATTATTGCAACCACTCCAAGCCAGCATGTTGGGAGGAATGTATTGCAAGTCATTATACAAATCTGATTGTGTATGTTTTACTGAAAAATGAAGGAGGAAATGCTGTTGTATGGGTGTCAAATTTGATTGCATCACATGATGTATTGTGATGTATCGTGACTTTTTTGCCTTTGCAGAGCTGGGGTGGGCATGGGCTCCATGTGACACATCTGGCCCATGGGCCACCAGTTTGACAGGCCTGTCAGTTAAGACATGGACAGTTCAAAACTCTCCTCTTGTATTAAACTCCATGAAATTTGAAGCAGAGACATTAGGCACAGTGGTGGGTTGCTCCCGGTTTGGTCTGGTTCTTGAAAACCAGTAGTAAAACCGTGGGAGGCTCTGCCCACCCGCCCGGATGTCATCATGAGTGACCTGCACATGCACAGAAGCATGCACGCTCCCATTGCAAACCGGTAGTACAGGTAAGTGGAATCCACCCTGATTAGGGACCAAATGGGTGGCATTGTCTAAAGTTAGCCATTGGTGAGTTCAGGTTGAGTAATGAAAGACTCAAGGTGCCCTTAATGAGATACATGCTTATGGGCAAAGCACATTGAATATGTTTTTGATCTGAAAATGATGGGGACAGAATGCACTCCATGACTGGTGGTGTGGCCAAGGGTTGTTACCCAAAGTATTAATTCAACATATTTAATGAGGAAGAGAAATAGTAATAGCTTTAATATATACATTTTTCCACAATGAGCTATGACCAAAGTAGATTACAATTAGCATCACATTTTTTGTAGATGCCTCCAAAAGGGGATCTTACTCCTAATCTACCAGCCTCATGTGGAGGAGGAAATTTACAAAATGTTATGATCCACCATCCTAAAGTAGTTGAAAACCCCTGAATTACAATAGAAGCACCCTTGGCACTTTTTGGAAATAGATGAAGCTAGAAAGTTTTAAAAGGATGCTGTTTTATAATGAAGCTCTACAATTATGTACTTAATGGTGTTGGGGAAGTAGATGACTAAGTCAACTCGGAAACTGGGTCTTGGATGCTGTTATTTGGTAAAGATGCATCATGAGAGTTTCACTGCATTTACTTCACCGGCATTTATTAAATTATACTGTGGTTGGATTTACACATTTTACTAAGCCACACTTTGCTTAGAGAAATACAGTTTTCAAGAAGCCAAATGATTTGTCTCCACACATAACTTTTTAAAACAACTTTTGATAAAGACATTTTCTCATTATAGCACCAAACATATTAAACTCTACAACAAAATATATTCCATCCACTGTTGTATATTTTTATTTAATGCTGTTCACTTTATTGTTACCCTGAATGCTAAGAATATAATAAAAGTTAACCCACCCATGACAAGTTACAGTCATAGTAAAGCAACACGTCTATCAGGACATCATCTCACCAATGACACAATTAAGTGTCATGATATCTACTTCCCGGCAGATACAGGTAGTCCTTGCATTATGACAGCAATTGGCAGAAATTTAATAATTGTTGTGGCCCAGTACTCAGAAACTGACTTGTGAAAAAAATTGCCCCAGCAGAAATTGTGGAATGTCAGCTTCAGGAGACACAAAGCCAAGAATCACATGAGCCTGGTCAAACACAGGCACCACTTAAAGAACTGAAGCAGTCAGATGATGATGGTGTAAGGTCTCCCAGCACCTGGAGAATAGATGAGAAAGCAGAGCAAAGGAATTCTATGAGGCTCCTTATCATGCAAGGGAATACCTTTCTTGATTAAAGACTAATGGGTGCAGCCCTGATCCGTGATATTTTTTTGCTGGAATCAACTATATGATCTCCAGATCATGCATCATTTTTATGTAAATTTTGCTCATGAAATTCTGGCCTTTAGACTGACTGCCAACCCTGACCTAGCTCTTGGAACTCTGGACTGGATTTTGACGATTCCTCTGCATGCTCCTGTTAAAATAAAAGCTACTTGGGCAAGTTTCTTTTAAGACTAAGTTTTTGTTTGCATTCCTTGTCTGTTGGTATCTCTTCAGTCTTGAATAAACAACTAATTTACATAGCAATTCTCTGTGTGGGTGTATTGAAACCAGAAGCAGGACAGTGGTTAAGCAACACAGTCATAAACATGAAATCACCTGACCAAGTCATTTTACCTACAGCAGTTCCAGCAGTCCTAGTTGCCATTGTTAATGAAGGTCTTTAAGCAAGAACTTCATATGATTGCCATTTCTGATTTCCTGCGGGCTTCCCCCATGATTTTATGGGAAGTTGGATGGAACAACAGAAATCATAATGATATGTAATATAATTGTAAGCCAGTCCTGTGACAGACAGGACTCCAACTATCTGTTTTAAGTCTCATTCAGCATCTTCATAACTTTGAACTGTTACTGAAGAAATTGTTGTAACCTGAAGACTACCTGCATTTGTGTCGTACCTAATATAAACTAGTCTACACAGTATGCTAAGCCTGGCTTATTTTAATAAACCAGATCGGGACCTGACAATTATACTAATTCACAACTTTTACTTTATGAATCACAATGGATGATTTCAAACAAAAGTCACTCTGTGGCTGTTATAACTTGTGAATCCAGACATACCTTATTTAAATCATGCCACTGTGTTTCATATAGCAACAGGTTTCCTTTACAAAATTCTTAATAAACATCTACATATGCACTGTCCTTTCAAGAATCCAAGTTAGATATCTATATGAGACTGGAAAAGGATCAGAGAATGCAAAATGTACTAGAAAAGTTATAGTAATTATTTTTGAATTAAATCCCAAACGCCAACAAGTATTCTGAGAGCCAGTACTTGGGAGATTTGCATGAGCTTATAAATATTTTGCAGATTCTTTGCAGAATCTAAAATAGATAGCAGCTTCAAACTTTAGAAATATTATTTCCTAAAATTCAAAAATAAAAAAAATCATATCCAATCTTCAAGTCAAAAACCAAAAATTCATTTATTGAAACATTGTCTTGTCATTCTACACATGTTTCCATGATGTGTATATAAAGATAGATAAAAACTGGGTATTAGTCAAGAGTTAAGGGTTAACTTTTGCTGTGCAACTTTTCCAAGGTCCATGGCTGGACATTAACTGATGCATTTTATTTGCTTAATAAGTTTCATTTCCTTTATTCTTATTCATACTTATTAAACTCTTTTTTATTTATTTTATTTATTGCATTTATATGCAATAAATCCGCATGGAGAGGGGCGGTATAAAAATCAAATCAAATAAATTTTAAAAATAAATAAATAAAAATATATGTCCAATTTTCCCAATAAAGCAACTCTGCTTTAATTATTATGCTATAATTAAATTTCATACAATGTGATGACTACTTTGAGGGTAAACCAGGTCTTGCTCTAAATAAGAAGTTAATCTCAGACCTTCTGGATTTGTCCCTTTTACACTTTGTAGGTAGTTAACACTCACCCCTCTCCTAGAAGAATGAAGTATTTTAGGAAATATTAAAAAGGCTGAATATTATATTTTCCTGTTTGGAAAAACATGTTTTTAGGCAGGAAACAGACTCACTTGTAATAGGCCCCACTCTCTTTAATAGTCCACAGCAGATGTTCACACTTAAGAGATAAAGAGATAGCTAGGTCTATTCATGGACAAATGCCCTCATCCAAGATCCAACAAAGATAGGATTACCCCTCTACAACATAACACAGAAACTCACCCACATGGCAAGGCTCAAGCAAGCTTGGGAGACAACCTACAAGGCTAGCAAGACCCCCACTCCCTGGGAGCCTGATAAGCAATCAGGATACTCATACTGTGTCACAGGAAGTTTAAACTTCAGAGAGGTCACAAAACCAAGACACACTCAGCATCTCATCCCCTTTTTCTGCTCAGGAACTCAAGACATGTAAACCATCTTCCAAGCAGTCTCCATGTTTCCAGTGTCTGTTTTCCACTTGGAACCGAACCCAGATGGATATTTCTTCCAACAGCTTATTCTGATCCCTCAGGTAATAATGCAAAGATTGATAGAAATTACATGTAACAAATTAAGCTAAAATAATTTTATAATTATCCATTCCATGTTTTACTCAGATAGATATACTCTGTAGCAAAAGTCAAGAAAAGTCATAATCACTTGTATTCCAGACAGCATGATATTATACCTCAAGAATAACTATATAACTGCACATGGGGATTGCAGCTTTCAGATGTCCAAGTTAACATGGCGAAAGGTGAAAATTCTGGAAGTTACAGTCCAAACACAGCTGTAAAGTACCTGATAGGAAAAATATAGTAATAAGTGAGTGGAACATACCATATATACCTTTGATATCTCTTAAACAAAAGCATTGAGCCAAACAGTATTAAGTAGTATTAATATTATTGCTGTAATTATTATGAACTACATAAAAGTAATCACATGAAGAGTCCAAGGTTCACAGCCAGGGTACACTGCAGATTAATCCCTAGCACTCCTATCACATCCAAGCAGAAGTATAAGATAGCAGTTCATTAGAAAAGTCTAGAGAATTGCTCCCAGCAGATAAATGATATTGAACTAAGCAGTTAATCAGACCTGATTATAAAATAATTTCCTGTATTCCATTGTATCTAATGGATAAATTAAAGATATTTTCCAATAATTTGTTTTATGAGCAACAAATTTATTATTGCTACCAGGACTGGGCTGCAAAAATATAGGAAACTGCCTTTGCTCCCATGTTTTTACTTTAACAAGGAAGAAATGGTGAAAAGGGTTTCAGTCTCAATAAATCCTCTCTACTTACTGTTTTGATGGTCCTTTCTTCACTATACTACTCTGCCCTATATTATGAAATAGCGGCTCTAGCAGGGAGGGAAACAAATGTAAAGAGAAAATTGCCTACTTGACTTCACCTTCATTTGAAAAGTGAAAACTGAACCTCCAGGATTCTTGTCCATCCATACAGAAATTATGACTAGCAATAATAATTTGGGTATTGAAACATTTGTAGAAAAGCAACCAACCTCAGAGAGCAGAGCACCAAAGGCACCTCAATACACACATTGTTTCTATCTTTTCAAGATTAGCGTTTCTGTGTATTCACTACATTGAGTCTCTACTTTAGGGTTTTTTTTTGGGGGGGGACACATTTTTTCAAGCTACCCTCATTACAAAATTCTGGTTTCTTCCAGCAGAGGGCATGGAGTAGACATACTTCTTTAATATCTACTGATCTTTGAAAGACTCCAATTTCTTTAAAATTCAGTTTCATATGAGTTAAACTTGATCAAACTGGCTCTAAAAACTGCTCTTTTTTCCTACTGATGTTCTGTCTGGGGACAGATATAATTTTAGTCATCATTGCATTTATTTATTTAACTATTTACCTCTTGCATTTACATTCTTCTAAATAGAAACAACAACTTGTTGCTCTTGTTAACAGTCTTTTAAAACAATTTTATTTTCCACAACCCCATATTCAAATTTAATTTTACTGATTTATATAGATTTTGCTTCCAAGTAGATATGCTTGAGAGTTCTAAAGAAGACTTATTTTTTAGAACTTAATTTTTCTACATTTGATATGTACCATATAGATATATATGTACACAGACTTATGTTTGTGGATAGACAATAAAAAAATTCAATCTAACTTATTGTTAAGAGCTGGATTCAAGAGTCTAGAATGACTTACAGTTTGCTGAAAGTCATTCTGGTCAGCCTGCTTTTGACTGTATTTTCAAAACTTTGCCAAACCTATAAAACTGCATATCTGTTTTGATCGAGCAGGAAAGTTACTTTAATTTATCATATAATTACTCTCCTGATAAGTCTTGTGACTGCTTCAGCATGAGTTGGTATGGCAATACTGTGGTATTTAAATGCAGAGCTCCCCAATCTTTCCAGCTTTGCGAACTGGGGGGGGATGATATTGGGCAAGCAATGCAGCTCCATTTGCACGAACAGTTTGTGCATGCACCTTTCACTCATGCAAATGGAAAATGCATGCCTGCACTTGGCTGCTGCTCATGCAAATAGGGATGTGCATGCACATCTGTACCTTCACCCACACTTCCACTGTCCCAGTTCTGAACAGCTCGAAGCTTGGTAGAGGGCTGCAAACTGTGCTGTCACACTCTCACACATAGATTTATTAATAACACTGCAATGCCCTTCATGAAAAAAACAGAACTGTCCCAGTTAAGTCCAGCCACAAGTAGACCAATGCTAGTCCACAGAGCAATGGCCAATGAGTCCACAAGCCACTTGCAAGTTTACCAGTCAAAAAAACCCACCAGATAAAGTTAAATCTGTTAGGTTAAATCTGTTAGGTCCCCTGTTAGAGGAACTGGCAGGGGAAAATGCAGAGGTGGGTGAATGAGTGACTCAGTAAATGAGCAAATGAGTACAAGATACTAGAGGTAATAAGCCAAACAACACACAGTGGGTAAAAGCAACAAGATATTTACAGAAACACTATTTACATTAAACTAGCAATACTAAGCAAGTAAATAAGAATAGCATATATAGCTAGCATTAGCAATATGTACTGTATCATCAGCAGTAGAATAACCATGAAGCATATAGCAAGCAATCATGCAAGCTTACATATCAAATCATACTACCAAGCTTTCATTAGAAGCTCCCATGATAACTGCTCATGGTAAACTCTTATGATAAACTCTTACATATCTCTCTCATGGAACATGCATACCAACAATCACGCAGACTTGGAACCCTTCAGCATGCCTACAAGCTATAGTTCTTAGCTCTTTATATTCAGGTCAATGCTTAACCCTACAATTACCTTAATTACATGTTAAAGTCAGTCTTCCTTAAAGAAATAATACAAGCATAAAGACAGTAAACCTCAACAAAATCCATAACATGAGAGGGTTGTGTCCTATCCATAACACAAAGAAAGAAAAGTCCAGAGTTCACAAGGCGCGATCCAAAGCAAGGCAAGGTGTCAATCCAAAGCAAGGCAAGAATTGCAATGACCAGAAAACACATAGCTAGGAAATGAACACATTGTTCCCAGTATCGCTTCCATCTGTATTTAATAGCCAGCTTCCAGTGCATCCCATCAAGAAGGACAAAGCTTTCCCCTCTGTCAGCTTTGGAAACCATATTAAACCTGAAGTTTCAAGCTGCCAATTTCTAGCTGTGGGAAAGTAGGAAGGAGGGTGCAGTAGATAGTTGAGTTAGACATAATAGATGCTCATCCATCGGTCAAGGCCAGATCTTAGAGCGTCTGCCATAGATGTGGTTTAGGCATTCCCTCAACTGGGGATTGAAGAATGTGATTCAAGCAATGGGTGGCGTATAGGGTGTTGGAAAATTGACTAGGTGATGAGAAACCGGGAACTGGCAGTTTCGGTTGATCACATTGTGAGCTAGTATACCATTAATGAGACTTTGATAAATGCCTGGCTTGGAGTTCTTAATTGGAAGAAAAAGGTTTTCCTGGAACAGTGACACCCTCTTTCCTTCTCTGCTCCTGCAGTTTATCTGCCCTACATGTTCTTGGATCAGTTTCAGAAGGCACTTCCTCTTCCTCATCATGACCAGCTGCAGCTGCATGCTTTTCCCACCTGAAGCCTCAGGGCTGTCCGACTGCACCTGTGCTTCAGCCAAATACCTCTCAAGTGACTGCTTGGAACCGTTGACCAATTCTCTTTCAGACATGCCTGGAACTGATTCATCTTCCTCTGAGCTGACATCTGGAGAGGTATCTGGGGAAGTGGCCAGGGGAGTCATCACATGGCCTGGAGATTGGGGCCCCCTGTTTTAAACCATTCATCACTGTGCTCACTTCTCTTAAAGAAAACAAAGCAAATAATGTCACCTCAATACTCCAAGTCCCCTTGGTCCATGAGAGTATTTCTATTATTTCGTTCCAGAAAGAGCAGGCCTTACATTTTAGAAGAAAGGTAAGCTTGGGTTACATACCAAGTCATAATACAATGGTGGAAGCAATGCCTAATGCCTCAGACAAATGCAAACAAAATTTATTTTGGTTTCTAAATAATAGTATTGCCTTTTGACATCTTTTAGTTTCTGAAGTATTTGGCCTGTTGGCTAATTTCTGTATTTTATGATTAATTCTCATTATTAGATTATCCTGTTGTTAGCCATTCACTTAGAGTTCCTGAGCTAACTGCTTCAGTGTTGTATGTATTTCTACGCATAAACAAAACATGTTAGTTAGGTATGTATAGTTGACAATGTTTGTCCTATGTGCAATCTGCCTGATATTAAAAAAAATCAGGCATATGTTAGTTGTAAAAAAATGAAGTACAAATTCCTTACAATGTAATAGCATGTCTATGAACAAAGTAAATTACAAATCTCTGGTTTGTCCTCAGAACCACTTGCACCTGCAGGAATAGCACCAATCTCAAATCAGCAACCTTTTTTTTTTCATTAACTATGGATTGGAGAAATCCTATGCAACAGCAACAACACAACATTGGTTTCTTTTCAGGTTTAGGCCTTCCTTCAGAAGATAGGTTCCTACAAAGATCCTTCCATATGTAGGTTACCAGATGTCTGGCAAAAGAAGGAGAAATTTTTTTGTTCCCATGTCTCATCCTCTGTCCTGGTCCTATTAGATCTCTCAGCGGCTTTTGATACCATCAACCATGGTATCCTATTGCGACGGCTGGAGGGATTGGGGATGGGAGGCACCATTTTACGGTGGTTCTCATCCTTTCTCTCCGGCCGTGCGCAATTTGTGTTGATAGGGGAGCAGAGCTCGACCCCTGGGTCCCTAACCTGTGGGGTCCCTCAGGTATCGGTGCTCTCGCCTCTCCTGTTCAACATTTATGTGAAGTCACTGAGTGAGGTCATCCGAGGGTTTGGTGTACAGTGTCATCTCTACGCAGATGACACTCAACTGTACATCTCTACACCAAACCATCCCAATGATGCTGTGGAAGTGATGTCTCAGTGCCTGGAGGCGGTGCGGGTCTGGATGGGCGGAAACAGGCTAAAGCTCAACCCCTCCAAGACCGAGGGGCTTTGGTTTCTGCCATCTCGCTACAGCCAGATCATTCCAACTCTGGCTATCAGGGATGAAAATTTGTCCCCGGTAGAGAGGGCTTGCAACTTGGGGATCCTCCTGGATGCACGGCTAGCAATGGATCGGGATGCCTTGAGGACAGTCACTCAAGCACTGGTTACTTCCTGCCTGGACTACTGTAATGCGCTCTATATGGGGCTCCCGGAATGGAGCATTCGGAGGCTCCAGAATACAGTACAGAATACAGAATACAGAATGCAGAATACAGAATACAGCAGCGCGGGTAGTTATGGGTTCACCCCGATTTGCTCGGGTGACCCCACTCCTGCGTGAGATGCATTGTTTGCCAGTGGTGTACCGGTTCATTTTAAGGTCTTGACTATGATCTTTAAAGCGACTCATAGCATTGGACCACGGTACTTGCAAGACCACATGCTGCCAAATACCTCCTCACAACCGGTGCGTATTCACAGAGAGGGCTTGATGAGGGTCCCGTCGACCGCTATGTGTTGATTGGTGACCCTCAGGAAAAGAGCCTTCTCTGTGTCAGGCCCGTCCCTCTGGAATGAACTTCCACCTGCATTGCGAAAGCTCCTGGATTTACCAACATTTTGCCAGGAGCTGAAGACACACCTTTTTCGACTTGCCGGCCTGGGGCAAAAAAATTTAGCAGTGGGAGATTTTATAGGAAATTTTTAAATTTTTAAATTTTAAAAATTTTAAATTTTAGTGAAATAGCCACAAAATTTAGTTTAATTCTATTTTAATATACATTTGTATATTTATATTTTAATGATTCTTGGCTGTACACCTCCCCAAGTCTGCAAGGAGAGGGGCGGTATAGAAATTCAATAAATAAATAAATAAAATATATGGCAGGCCCCTTCTCCATCCCAGCCACCTGAGAGAAGAAACATCTTCAATCAATAGTTGAATGTGAAGGTTGATCTCAAGCTCTCTCTGTCCTGGGTTCAAGTGTTGGCAGTTACACCTGGACATTAAGGTGAGTGGGAATTCTTCTCTTAAAGAATCATTTAATTTAATTAGGAACATCCTGGCTCCTGTTCAACTTTTTACAGGCACCACATAGCATCGAAAGACCAGAATAAATACACTACAAGAACCACAGTGGGCAAATCTTATTCACAACATAATGTCATAGTTGGGGATGAAGTGCCTAAGGGGATTCAGTCACCCCTGCCTGGGAGAAGGGTAGTCCTTGAGGAACAAGTACAAATAAAACAATATTTTGTTAATTTATAATCCTTCCTTAATTATTCAATATTTCAATATATTATTTCAATATATTATTATATATGCCAATCTCCATTTTCTTGATAGCGCTCCTTTTATTACAAACAGAATACCGCCAATCATAGTCTTCGTAGTTAACAAACTTATAGAGTTTAAATAAGCTCATCAAACTCATTAAAAATGTGGATGGGCAGGGACTTCCGGATCCGGTGTGGCCAGCGCTGGACGCCACCAGGGCGAGCTCCTGCCCTGGGTGATCCTATCATCCTCTTGGTGGGCCCCTCGAGGCACAGGTGATCCCAAAGGGACACCTGCCGTAGTGGGCGGCTTGCCAGGGTCCCCCAGGTTGAGCCTGGGGCCGATGCTGGCTTCACCCGAAGGCACCAGAGGAACGAGCGGGTGCGGCGGCCTTCCGCCGTTCGTGCCTACCAACTGGCCAGCCAGAATGCATTTTGACAATTTCAAGGCAGCGCGGAGCGGAGGTGAGGATATTTAATGTTGGAAGGTGGCAGGAGAGGTATTTGGAGTGACTGGGGGTGATTGCAGCTCGGATGGCGAGCTTTGGAGTAGGAGTGGGGGAGGGTTACCCCCCCCCCCCTGAACTGACTTTTCAGAAATATTTACATTCCTCCTCCCTTTGAGTTAAGAGGGAGAAGGTGATTTTAAAAGAAGAAAGTTTTCCTGCATTGGAGTATCTTTTTTTAAAGATGGATTTTGGTCAGGGCTGTCTCCCCCCCCCCCCGGTGACTGGAAAATGGAGTCCTTCCTTCTTTGTAAATAACTCTGGATGACATCATCCCCTGACTCAACATCCTGGTCTCAGAAGATACGGCCTACTCAAGGATTTATTCTTTGCCATCGTTTCCCCCTGGTGGAATCTCTGAGAACTTCACCTGCTACAAATATTTGCTCTTTGGATGCCTGGACCTCCCCGGAAAAGCTTCCTTCTCTGCAGTTTATCTTAAAGTGATTTGTGAAGATCTCTGCAAGGATTTTAAAATGCCACGTGGACAGAAAACAACAGATGCTGGAGCACCAGATAAAGTTGCGGAAATGTTGGAAAAATTGCACCTGGGACAGAATGAAATTAAGCAAGGTCAGACTGACATGAAAAGAAGTCAAGAAGTAATGAAACAAAATCAAGAGACTCTGAGACAGGAAATGGCGGATTTTAAAGAGGACATTAAGAAAGACCTTGCAGTGTTTAAAAATGATTTAACTAAAGTACAACATCAGGCTGATG